>CAUYPK010057157.1:0-14237 GCA_963574355.1 Loris lydekkerianus | reverse complement strand
TAACCCATGTATCCTTCAGCATAAGGTTGTTTAGCTTCCATGTTTTTGTATGGGTATGCAGGTTCCTGTTGTTATTGAGTTCAACTTTAATTCCATGATGGTCTGAGAAGATGCAAGGAATAATTTCTATTTGTTTAAATTTGCTGAGGTTAGATTTGTGGCCTAGGATGTGGTCGATTTTGGAGTATGTCCTGTGTGCTCATGAGAAGATTTCAGTTTTGTTGGGATAAAATGTTCTGTAGATGTCTGTTAAGTCCAGATGTTGAATGGTTGAGTTTAAATCTAAAAGGTCTTTGCTTGGCTTCTTTTTGGAGGATCTATCCAGCACTGCTAAAGGGGCGTTAAAATCTCCAACTACTATGGAAGTGGAGGAAATCGAGTTGCTCATGTCTGTTAGAGTTTCTCTTATAAATTGAGGTGTGTTGAGGTTGAGTGCATAAATATTAATAATTGAGATCTCATCATATTGAGTATTACCTTTAACAAATCTGAAGTGTCCATCCTTATCCTTAATTATTTTGGTTGGTTTAAAGCCTATTGCGTCTGCGAGCAGGATTGCAATGCCTGCTTTTTTCTGCTTTCCATTTGCCTGGAATATAGATGAGCATTCTTTCACCTTGAGTCTATATTTGTCTTTTAATGTAAGATGCGATTCTTGGATGCAGCAGATATCTGGCTTGAGTTTTTGTATCCAGTCAGCCAACCTGTGCCTCTTTAGGGGACAATTTAAACCATTCACATTAATTGAGAATACTGATAAGCCTTTCGAGAGTCCGGTGGACATTTTTAATCCTTTTGCAACTGTGAAAGTTGGAATTTGACCAAAAGTTTTTGGGTGGGTTTACTTTTGTGGTGGAGAATTACGCTGGTCTTTATGGAGGTTAGGTCTAAGAATGTCCTGCAGAGCTGGTTTAGTTGTGGCAAATTTCTTCAGCATGTGAATGTTGTTGAAGTATTTAATTTCTCCGTTATAAATGAAGCTCAGTTTAGTTGGGTACAGGATCCTGGGTTGAAAGTTATTTTGTTTTAGGAGATTAAAAGTCGATGACCATCCTCTTCTAGCTTGGAAGGTTCAGCAGAGAGATCTACAGTTATTCTAAATTCTTCCCCTTGTAGGTAATGGTTTTCTTTTGTCTGGCAGCTTTCAGAATTTTCTCCTTCATATTAACTTTAGTGAAATTGATTATGATGTGTCGGGGGGATATCTTATTCGGGTTGAGTCGTGCTGGAGTTCTGAAACTGTCTGCTATCTGAATTTCAGAATCTCTTGGCATATCTGGAAAGTTCTCCTTCATAATCTCATGGAGAAGATACTCTGTGCCTTGTGAAGCCACTTTGTCGCTTTCAGGGATCGTTAGAAGACGGATATTAGTTTTCTTAAAATTATCCCAGAGCTCTCTGAGAGAGTGATCTGTTTTTACCCTTTATTTCTCTCTTTGACAGTTTGGGAGCGTTTGAAATCTTTGTCTTCAATGTCAGAAATCCTTTCTTCTGCTTGCTCCATTCTGTTACTGAGGGATTCTACTGTGTTTCTCAGATCTTTGAGGGTTGAAATTTCTTATCTCAATGTGTCAAAATCTTTGGTCATTTGGTCTTTGAATTTGTTGAATTCATGAGATATCTTTTGGGTTACTGCTTAGAGTTCTAATTCCATCGTATTTGCTATCCAGATTCTCAATTCAATTTCTGACATCTCAACTATTTGTTTGTGCATGGGATCTTGTGCTGTGTCTGCCCCATGGATCCTTGGAGGAGTTGATCTACTCTAATTATTCATATTGCCAGAGTTTTTCTGTTGATTTCGCCTCATGATTGTTTTTCACTGTTGCCTCTGACCATCCTCAGATTTGGGGAGGTGTCTCTCCAAGATTAGACCCCAGCGGGATCACTCTATTGTTGCTGGATCTTTGTAGAGAGTGACCCTGTGTAGTTCCTCTGGGGCTGCTCCAGCTAGGGAATTCTGGTTGTGGAAGCAGCTCCGGTGTGTGACACACCCACATCCAGCAACAGGGCAGGAGGTGATGTACACAGTTCTGGGATTGCCTGGCACCCAGTGACTTTGGCACAGAGAGCCCAAGGCTCCAGCAGTCTCTTGGCAGGAGAAGGGCTCTGCGCAGAGGTAGGGAGGGCTCCAGAGGGCATGCAGCTACCAGTATCCCTGGCCAGATGAGTGGGCCAGTGTGGAGGCTGGGAGGACACAGGAGGGAGGACGCAGGGTTGCGTGGCTCCCGCAGTTCCTGGTCAGGGCATGCGGAGGCCTGATGGGTGCAGGTCGTAGGTTGGGGGTCACAGTGCAGCTCTTATGGAGGTCTGGGCGGTGCCAAGCCCAGGAGTTTGAGGTTGCTATGAGCTGTGACACCACAGCACTCTAACCACGGCAGCAGCCTGAGGCTCCTGTGTGCCAAAACCGGTCTCACTCTTCCCCGGGTTAAGGCTGTAAGGCAGCTCAGTCCCTGACTTTAGGCTGCTCAGTCACAAGGTTACTAGGTCCTACCCGATCCTTGCTCTGGGATCCATAGGGAAGAGCTTGCCTCGGCACTTCTCTCACAATGGCTCCCTGCAGCCCAGTTCAGCGGCTCAGTCTGGGGCCCCAGACAATGCCCAAATTTCTCCGCACTCCTGCTCAAGCTCTCCCCAAGGCAGTTCAACTGAGTGCCAAGTCCAAAAGCACCGAAACAGTTCACAGGTAAGGCCTTTCCAGTTTGCAGTCTCACTGCTGCTTGTACTTATGGTTGCCGGCGGGATTAGGTCGATTGAACACACGCAACCACTTGCCAGTTTTCCACTGTTTTTGTCCTCCTCTTGGGGTCCAGAAGTCCCTTGCTGACTCCCTGTACCCTCAGAGGGATGATTATAGGCAGATCCCACCAGCCAGAGATTCCTGGAGTCTTATCTCCTCAGACTCACCGTGCCCAGTTGCAGAGAAGCTGTTACTCGGCCACCATCTTTAATCTCGATCCCCACATTTAGGTTTTTAATTCATACAGAATCTGTCCTTCCATGTGGTGAGGATTCTAAGTTGTTTGTTTGTTTTTGAAACAGTGTCACTCTGTTGCCTGGCCTAGGGCGCCATGGTGTCAGCCTAGCTCACAAGAACCTCAAACTTCTGGGTTCAAGTGATCCTCCTGTCTCAGCCTCCCAAGTAACTGGGACTACGGGCACTTCCAACCATGCCTGGCTAATTTTTCTGTTTTAAGTAGAGACGGTGTCTCGCTCTTGCTCAGGCTTGTCTCCAGACCTTCAGGGATCCTCCTGCCTCAGCTTCTGAGAGTGCTAGAATTATAGGTGTGAGCCACTATGCCTAGTGTTTTTTTTTTTTAAATTAAGTTTAAATAATTAATGAATTAATTTGTAGTTGCAGTTTGGCTGGCACTGGGTTTGAACTCGCCACCCTCAGTACATCAGTCTGGCACTCTACTCACTGAGCTACAGCTAGGCACCACCCTAGCCTATTTTTTATTTTATTTTTTTTTAATAAAGGAAACCAGTTATTTAAAACCCATTTGTTGAGCAATTTGGTACTTTCTCCACTAGTTTGTAATTTCACTTTCATCGTGTTTGGGGCAGGGACCAACCAGGAAATTTTTTTTTGAGACAGAGTCTCAAGCTGTTGCCTTCAGTAGAGTGCCGTGGAGTCACAGCTCCCAGCAACCTCAAACTCTTGGGCTTAAGTGATTCTCTTGCCTCGGCCTCCCAAGTAGCTGAGACTACAGGCACCAGCCACAATGCTTGGAGATATATATATATATATATATTTTTTTTTTGGTTGTAGTTGTTGTTCAGCAGGCCCAGGCTAGATTCGAACCTGCCAGCTCTGGTGTATGTGGCTGGTGCCCTAGCCTCTAAGCTACAGGCACAGAGCCAGGAAACTTTTGAGAAAGAGGATGCTACCCATATTTATGCTGGGACAAGAAGCATAAACTGAGATTGTCCCCAGAAAATCAGGACATAAGAGGAACTCTTTTCAAGTGCCAAGTTCTGGCCAGGTGCAGTGTCCAGCAGTGACCTGTGGTGACCAGCTGTACTTCCAGCTACTCAGAGGCAGGAGGTTCCCTCAAGCCCAGGAGTTCAAGGCTGCAGTGAGCTATGATCGCACCAGTGCACTCCAGCCTGGGGTGACAGAGCAAGACCCTGTCTCTGAAAAAAAGAAAAAAGCCAAGTTCCTATATACACAAGGGATGCATTTTCTGTTCCATTTGTTTATCTGCCTATTGCCAGGCTTTACTGTTTAATTACTTCCACTTTTAATTCTGGTGGAACAAGTCCTACCTTCTTGTTTTCCTCTCTGAAATTGTCATGTCCTGATTAGTCTCAAAACTCTGCTGTTCTTTATTTTATACTAAAGTTATACTAAACTCATTTAAAACCCAAGTTATACTAAACTCATTTTTAACTTTTGCTGACCTTACATTGAGCAAAATAATTAAATTGGAAAGGATGAACATCTTTATAATATTGAGTTCCTTATCCATAAATATGGTATTGCATCCTTTAATTCAGTTTTCCTTTACAGCCTTCAGTAATATTATATCATTTGTCAGTAAAGAACCTACACAAACATTACTTTATTTCTAGTTACTTATGGTTTTTGTTTTCTGTAGAATTTTTGCCCTAATTCATTATCTGGTTGATTACTGCTGATGTGTGGGCAATGGTATTCATTGCTGTAGGCTGAGTTTGCATTCAGCAATCTTGCTGAACTATCTTGTTAGTTCTAATAATTTCTTTTCAGCTTTAAGTATTGACAATCATAATATCTGCAAAAAAGGGAAGTTGGCCTTTTTATATCTGTATTCTCTTTCCTTTTTTTTTTTTTTTTTTGTTGTTGTTGTTGTTGTAGAGGTTATGATCTCCAGTAAATGTTCAATACTAAGGGTGATACTGGGTATCCTTGTTTCTGAACTTAACAGGACTATTTCTCACATATTATATTTGCTATAGATTCATGGTAGATTTATCAAGTTAAAGAAATTGATTTCTATTCCTAATTTTCTGTTAATTAAAAAAAGGCATGAATATATATTGAATTTTATCAAATTTTATCCTCATCTAATTGACATATACAGTAGAACCTCCATAGTTGGCCAAGTCTCTACATTGACCATCTCCTTAAATTGTCCTAATTTTCATAGATCAGACACGCACCCCATGTAAATATCAGTAGAGAAGGCCTAGTTCCTTATGGTGGCCACCTCTGTATATTGAACAGTTTGTTACAGTCCCTTGGGTGGTCAACTCACAGAGGTTCTACTATAATTACTCTCCTGTAATATATTAATGTGGAGAATTACATTAATCAGTTTTCTAGTGAGGAACCGTCCTTATCTTCCTAAATAAACCTTCCTTGGCGACAAGTTATTATTATTATTTTTTTGACTAGCACAACTATTTATTCTTAGAAATATGAGGGCTGAGAAGTGCAGGTCAAGATTCTATACAGTAGTATGTAAACACCATATGGTAACACTTCTATTTGCCAGGTAAGTCTGGACATGTCCCTCTCCACAGGGTGTTGTCACCTGTTTGGCTCTGGGCACCTTGGTGCTTTTATAGGTGGTATTTTGATATGTGTCATGTGGCCCCAAACAACTGACAATTTCTACCCTGATTCCCTGCACACTGTCCCTGTAGATTCCTGCAGCTTCTTCTTTTTCTGCGTGTGAGACAGGTTCTCACTCTGTTGCCCAGGCTGAAGTATACTGGTGCAATCATAGCTCACTGCAGCTTCCAATTCCTGAGTTCAAACTATCCTCCTGTCCCAGCCTCCCAAGCCTAGCTGATTTTTGAAAAGTTTTCTGTAGACGGAGTCTTGCTATGTTGCCTAGGCTAGTCTCAAATTCCTGGCCTCCCAAAGGGTTGAGGTTATAGGTGTGAACCATGAGCCTGGCCCCTTGCAGCTTTTTCTGTAAGGTAATACTCTCCTACATGGGGTCAACCAGCTCTGAAACATCCTTTCTAGGGACAGTTGCAGCCAAATGCTGGTGTTGATTATTGCAGCATCCACCCAGAGAGCCTTGGTTTTAGGCTCCTGCCACCCTCAACACTACCAGCTGCCAAAATAACCAGGCTACCCTGCCCTAACCAACTACCTTACAGAAATGCAGCTCCACACTTGGCTTCCATAGCCACTTTCTAGCCCCCACTGGGTTTCCCACCACTGTCTTCTTTACACTCTCCTCGTATTCTGATCCATTTCCACACGTGCACTTCACCTTTACAGAAACCAAAAAGGCCTGGACACAGTCCCTGAGGATGGGGCAGGGGTTCAGAGTGAAGATGCTCTTATTCTCTATAGGCATTTGCACAAAGTGCTCTGAATGTTGGGCACCTGGGGAGAGTTGCCAAGTCCCATTCCAGAACAGATTACCATCTGCCTCCTTGCTCCCCAGATCACTCACTGGTGTGCCTCTGCGCTCTTTTCCACCTCCCTCCTGTGATGCTGCTTGCCAATAGAGAAAATCATCCCCTAGATACTACATATATCCTCTCAACCTTCCACAATATGAAAAAAACACAAAGATAATACTAGTAGGGTTATCTTTCTCAGTCTTCTAATCACCTCCTACAGTGGAGCAAAAGTAGGTCACATCATCCCTCATATGCCTCTAGTGGTCCCAGGACGTTGACTGAAGCAAGAGACTAGACATTTTCCTACATGGGGCCCACATCCCAGTCTTGACTACTGTGCCCCAACCGTGTGAATGCCCACTCAAACCTCACCATAGTCGTGGATAGGGCAAGGAAAAAAAGGAACTACCAGAAAATTCTGCGAAGCCCAGTGTAGCAAGAGATACTATCCAGAGGGTGGGGTTGGGATGGTCACAGGATAAATTATGCCTGTTTCTTCTGTGTTCAGGCTGAAGTGCCAAGAGGCTCTGTTATACTTAGACATCTACTGTAAAGCCCAGTCCCGAGCATCCACATGAGAACCACGCGGTGACCAGAACAACCTGGCAATAGAATAGCCCCTCTTGGAGTGAGGGGAGGCCCTCTGCACTGGCAGACTGATCTCAGGCAGGGGCCTAGGAGCTGGCTTAGGTCTCTCCCCCCTCCATGGGTCAAAGCTCACATACCCTCACCAGTATATCTACTCTCACCCATTGCTATGGCTCCAAAGTTTAAAAAGCTAAATCTGAAGGCACCAGACGATTCCTTGCACCTCCCTCTGCTGGTAATAAGAAAAACTTCAGGCTTCTGGGGCCAGGCCCAGGACCTTTAAACCAACCTTTAGCTAAAAACTGTGTTGAAGAGACTAGTCAATGCGACCATCTTAGAAACAGTAATTTCTTAGTTAATATAAAAAGGTAAACCACACATTGCCCTTTTTTTTTATTAATATTAAATCATAGCTGTGTACATTAATGCGATCATGGGGCACCATACACTGGTTTTACAGTTTGACATGCATTTTAAGTTAAGCTGCCTAAAATGTGATTTGAGACATACACTTGTTTGTGTTAGGAATTGTAAGCAATCTGTTTGAGATGTTAGGTTATCCCAGCTGCTGCTGTGTTTATAAACAAAGACAAATGTTGCTTTAAGAAGTAATTACAATTAGGAATTGGCTACGGATGTGATACTTGATTTTTTTAAGATAAACTTGTTTGCTTTTGTGTATTGTACCAGAAAAAAAAGAAAATGCCAGAGATAAAGTCATTTCTTTACAAGAAAAAAAAAAAAAGAAGAGACTAGTCGAGATCAAGAAAATACAAATAAATAATTATGTACATATTGGGACAGTTTTTCTTTAACTAGGGGGGGGCTGACCAGAGTCACTAACCCATCTAGGGAGTTGGACCAGTTGGGATGCCCCAGGTCCAGGGATTCTGGAAGCCATGATCCTGTAGAGTCATTAAGCAACCTGCTATAATCTTGCCAGGCACAACCTGAAGACGGACAAAAGGACCCATTTTACTCCTAAAGGTAAAACCTGTAATCCATCTTATTGCTGGGAAGAGGAGGAGAGTATATGGAATTTCCTGAACTGGTCTAAAACAGTTACATTCTTTTTCAGATTCCCAGCTACAAGCCATAATGTTCTATTTTCTGCCTCCATACAACACTATCCAGCACATACTGGGCACAAAAGTTTTCTTTTTTCCCCTCATAAAGCACCATGACAAACACCGGTCAATGAGGCTGCAAATGTTTTCCTTAGCCACTTTTGTCACTCACCATGAAAACCAAAATTCCTCTGTTCCTGCTCTTATTAAAGTGGCTTCTCTGAACTCTGTTCCAACAGCAGAGGAAAACTGCAGAATTCCACCTCTTGCCCCATAGCCCAGATGGGGACCTCTGGCCTGAAGAGCACCAGATAAGGGCTAGCTGCTTGCCACTGACTTCCCAGAAGGCCAATGCCTCCAGGGACTCTGGGCTGACAGCAGTTCCCACTACATTCTGTGAGGGATGAAGGGCCACCAGGGCGAGCAGGGCCCGTCTTGGAGGGTTATGTCTACTGGAGGGTACAGGACAGAAGAGTTCCAAGACAGCACCAACAGCAAGAGCACACTGAAGAGGCCATGAGCTTAGGAATAAGTCTAAGTCCTCATCATCTGGAATCTCATCCAGGTGATACCCATCCTGGAGCAGCTGCCGGCTCACGTCCTGGTTCACCTGCTCCGCAGAGGAATACCCGGAGGAGTATCTGGATTCCAGTTCCCCATCACTGTCAAAGTGGACGGACACCAGGTTTTCATCTGGAATCTGGCTAAGAGCAGTAGAGCCCTTGTTAAACTTCACTGACCTTTTCCCTGAAGAGTCGGGGTGGTTCAGAGAGGCCCCCAGCATGCCTTTTCTCCACAGAATGGCCTTGGCCAGGTCTGGGTGGAGACTGCAGCTTGGCCTGAATAGAGGGTGGGCTTGTCCCCCACCCTCGCTTCTCCATGGTGAGAAACTGTGCCCCAAAGTGGCCCTGCAGCTCCTGCAGTTTGGCTGGTGGCCCCAGGCAGAGGTCTTGGGACATGAGCAGGCACCTCAAGCCTGGTGGCCTCCCCCGGCAATAAGTTAGGTTTTAAAAACATTGTTAGATTTAAATTTGTTAATATTTACTTAAGACATTTTGCATTTATTTTTGTAAGTGACACGCATCTGTGTTTTTTTTTCTTGTATTATCTTTGTCTGATTTGGGAGTTGATGTTATGCTAGCTTTATGACCTAACTTGGGTAGTTCCTTTTCCTATTTTCTGGATGAGACAATAATGAACTGTTTAAAGGTTTTGTAGCAATCATCTATAAAGCCGTATTAGTTTTGTTCATTTTTTGAATGAAATTTTTCCATCACTTATTCAATTTATTTAAAAGATATACATTTCATCTAAGTACATAATTTGATAAAATTATGTTGCATAATTTATTTCATAATTATTTATACATATTTCCCAATTACTGCTATAAACTTGTTTATATATTTTTTGGATCTTTATAGTATTTATATACCATTTTTTCCCTATTCTTGTCAATTTGTGTGTTCTAACTTTTCTCTTGATCAGTTTTGCCAGAGCTTTGTCTGATTTATGAGTTGTTTCAAGGAACTAACTGTTGGGTTTGTTCTTCTTTGTTGTTTTCTTGATTTCTATTTTATTATTTTTTTCCTTTTATCATCTTTATTTCCTTCCTAGTATTTGTAGATTTTGTTGTTATTTTTCTATAATCTTATATTGAATAATCAGCTCATTTGTTTTTAACATATCAAAATGATAAACATATCATTTTGAATAGTGCTTTACAGAACTCTTTCATATACAGTGTTTTGTTGTGTTTACTTCTATGTTATCATTTTCAATGTGTTTTTTCCTTTAACCTATGAATTACTTGCTAGTGTGTTTCCAGACATATATGGCATTTTTATATTATTTTCTTAGCGTTTCCTGATGTTACAGCCCCCCCCCCTTTAGAATATTGGGGGGAGGGGTGCTTCCTTTCTGTGTTAGTACCTGCTCAGTTTTCATAGATATTCTGCAAGTCCTTAAAAATTATGTTTGTTGTATTGGTTGTAGAGGTCTCTCTTTCTCTCTGTCTCTCTCATGCTCTAGAGCAGAGATTTTCAACCTGTGTGCCATGAGAGCATCTAAGGTGTGCTTTGAAAAATTTTAAAGATCATCAATTAAGTTGCTTTTGAAAGAAGATCAAAGCACAGTAAGTAAATTTCTTTTTTAAGTCTTTTTTTGATCAACATAAAAGTGTGCCATGGAAGTTTAACTATGGGTTCAAGTGTGCTGTGAGATAAAAAAAGATTGAAAAACACTGCTGTAGAGAGAGAGATAGATTTTAACATTGTTATAAATATATATTTTTTCTTCTTTATTTGATTATTTAATTTTTTTTCTTTTTTTTTTAATTAAATCATAGCTGTGTACATTGATATGATCATGGGGCATCATATACTAGCTTCATAGACCATTTGACACATTTTCATCCCAATATTCAACATAGCCTTCCTGGCATTTTCCCAGTCACCGTGGCATGAAATTTATATTTCACATTTCCTGAGTTTCACCCTAACCCTTGTGAGATGCCCCGCAGGTGTAATTCCACCAATACCCCTCCCCACTCCCTCTTCTCCTTTTCCCCCTTTCCCATATTCTTAGGTTGTAACTGGGTTATACCTTTCATGTGAAAGCCCTAAATTAGTTTCATAGTAAGGCTGAGTACATTGGGTACTTTTTCTTCCATTCTTGGGATACTTTACTAAGAAGGATATGTTCCAACTCCATCCATGTAAAGACGAAAGAGGAAAAGTCTCCATCTTTCTTTAAGGCTGCATAATATTCCATGGTGTACATATACCACAATTTATTAATCCATTCGTGGATCGATGGGCACTTTGTCACCCTGGGTAGAGTGCTATAGCATCACAGCTCACAGCAACCTCCAGCTCTTGGGCTTAGGCAATTCTCTTGCCTCAGCCTCCCGAGTAGTTGGGACTACAGGCACCAACCACAAAGCCCAACTATTTTGTGTAGTTTGTGCAGTTTGGCTGGGGCTGGGTTCGAACCCTCCACCTTCAGTATATGGGGCCAGCACCCTACTCACTGAGCCACAGGTGCCACCCTAACAAATCCTTTTTTGTTCTTTTCTAGTTATGACCAACTTAATGTAGGCTCTGTGATGATTAATTTTGTTTTTCAACTAGGTTAATTGACAGTACCCAGGACTCAATTATACACTAATTGAGGGAGGTTAGTGTAGATATTTTGTGATGTATTAATATCTACATTCAATTGAATATGAGGTGTTTCAATTAGTTGAATGGATGATATTTAAAAACAAAACTGAAGTTTTTCCAAGGATAAAGGAAATCCCACTACTGGATTACAGCATTGGCGCCTGTCCTAGAGTTTCCAGCCTGCCAAATAGTATTTGGTAGCATTGGAATGTGGCAGGCTGGAAGTGCATTCATGATATGTGTACACAGACACACACAGAGAGACACATATACAGACACACATGTCCTCCTGGTTCATTTCTCTGTGAGAGATCTCTGGCTGATATAGTGCCTTTTACCAGAGTCTGTAGGAAAAATAGTTTTTAAAAATAGTGTTCTGTTTTCTTGTTTGTACTGCATTTCTGTATATGTGACTATATTTTTAACCTGCATAGATGAGTAAAGAGTGGTATAAATTAATTGGAATAATTTCAAAAATAATAAAAATAAAGTTAAAATTATACATTTGACAATTTAAATAAGATTGTGTACCAAAACGTGGGGCTTTATCATTAGATTTGGACAACAAACAAGAACACTTTCTTTAAAACAAAATGAGCTGAGCCTAATGACTTGGACTGTAGAATTTCTCCTATAGGTCTAGAGAAGATATGTTCTCCCTACCACCATTCTACCAGTGGTAGTTATGAGATTTTCAGTTTAAAGGTAATACACATAAGAATCCGTGAAGAAGAAATGAAAAAAGATTTAAGTTTGCCTTTTCTGGCCTGAACCTCAGAAGCTCTGCTACTGGGGATGGATCAATGTTCTGGAAGTGTTCAGTGAGGGCTGGATTGGCTCCAGGATATAAGGACTGTGTCATGTTTCTCCTGTGATACCAGCAAGCGGGGGGCAGGGGTGGGGTGTGTGCAGCTTCTGGAAAGCCCTGAAAGGAGTGCTTCTGAAGTGGTACAGACTCATTGGTCAGAGGCATCCGACTGGCACATTACCTGGCTCTCCATAGTTACTATGCAGTGTGAGAGGACCCAGAAGAATCTGCCTTCCCGGAGAGTGCAGACACACAGATCAGCAAAGGAGGTTACTGAAGGTTTGGGCTTCAAAGTCAGGGATAAATGGCCAGGATCGCAGAGTAGAGCAGTGAGTGCTGGCATATAATGTTTGACAACCCCACTCTCACCCAAAGGCCAGGTAGAACCAATTGCAGCTTATTAACCAATCATTTATTCAGTTTTCACACAACACAAACCCCTCATATCATAACTTGTATGGTTCCTGAAGTCCCTTGGGCTATTAAGTCCCCAAAGTCATTTAAACATTACTTCTTTTGCCACATAGATTCCATTTTACAAAGAAGAAAGGGGAAATCAGAAAGAGCTTTCTCAAAAGGTCTGAGTGTTTACATTAGTAGACCACCTATATTATTTCACTGAGATAAATTTCTTAGACTGGGTTAAATGTGGTTCACATACAGTTTTATTTCTGCCCTGGTCCAGCTCTCATCAGATCATACTTGATGTGAGTTGTTCATACCTAAGCTTCTCTTCCACAAGGCACGGGAACTAAGTAACAACTGTATTGTTCTCACTTTTGTATTTCTTACTGTACTCCTCACAATTTATGGTAAATAGCCCTAATAGTCTAATTTGAATTGAAGTCTTAAGGGTAAATGGAGGTCAATGAATCAATACAAAAGCTCAACTTGGCTATGGCAATGAATTTCAGGGTAGGAATCGTGCTCTTTCCAGTTAATAAGTAGGCTGGAGTGGTCAGTTAAGGTGAGGTGAGGGGAGGTGGCCTCAAGAGCGAACTAGGTTTTACCATAGTCTGCTACCAAAACATAAAACTGGGCTTTCAACAAAATCCTCTGAATTTGGATTCTATCCCTCAGGGCCTAGCTAGAATAGCGTAAAACATAAAGACCCACTGAAATATTATCTGTTCCATTCATTTCACAGTGTTATAATATCTAACACTCTTTGAACCTACTTTGTGTTCCAATGTAACTCATTGTTATTAATTGATTTTTTCACTTGACTGAGCATTTTCTGCTCAACAAAATTATGAGCTCTTTGATGACAAAATATTGGCATCTCTTTTTATCCCCCTAAGGCCTTCTTATAGCAGACATCTAAAGACACTATTTGGTTAATAAATAGCTTAATTTATATCCTGGTGACAGGAACATATCTAATAATGCAATTATCCTTTAAAAAGCAGATCTAGACTTTGTCTTGCAATTTATGATAAATAGCAACCAGGAATTGCCTCTTGCAATTTAGCGTATTGCACGAGATAAAGGAAAAACAAATGAGGTAACAAAGCACAAATGCACTTGTTGAAAGGGAGGGCACTTGACCAGCAGAGATCTCACAGACCACCAACGCTTGTACAAAGGTTTTTATTGATGAGGGAGGGATGCTGCAGAGCAGCACCAAGGAGGAGAGAAAAGAAGAGAGAGAGAGAAAAGAGGGAGAAGAGAGAGCAAGAGAAGAGTGGGGAGAAAGCATGTGTGCGAGAGAGAGCTATATAGGTACGGTTAGGGGAAGTCTTAGAATGGTGACGGGATGGTAGAATAGCCAATAAAGAGTTACTGCTCTGGCTGGAAGAGCCCTTAGGGGCAGGCCATAAGTTTGAAATTTTCAGCAGGTAGCTGTAAGTTTAAGAGTGAGACAGCTAATCTTGGTCTATAGAAAGCAGAAGGGGCTTTTCTGGGGGAGAGGCTTTCTCTGGGGCAATTACCTAACATTCCTCCCTTATTGATTTATTAAAAATAGGGGGTTGGCTTTGGGATAGGGGACATAGAGTTCTCTCTTCTGTAGTTTCTTCCTGCTGAGAGGGGCTCATTTTAATTGGCCAACTAGAGGACGATTATGATCTTTTTTGTTGGGAGGATGTAAGTTTTTGCTTTCAGACTGTCCTTTTAGCCGTGGTTGTTTAGAAGTGGTGTTTAGGAAAGTCTTGTGGTTTGGAGTAGTGTAGTCCATTCACGAAGGACAGTTTCTCTTATTGTAGGTTTGGAGTACCAACTGAGTACCTGTTGAGATAACTTTGAGAGTTGAGTTTGAATAAAATG
>CAUYPK010057156.1:0-33633 GCA_963574355.1 Loris lydekkerianus | reverse complement strand
AAGCTAAACTATAGCTTTCACATGAAGGCTATAACCCAACTATACCACAAGACTTTGGGGAAAGGACCAAGGAAGGGGAAGGGAGGGGAGAGGTTTGGGTGGAGGGAGGGTAAGGGGTCGGGCCACATCTATGGTGCATATTTTTATCTATAATAAAAAAATAAATAAAAAAAAAACATTAATGCTGGTCAATTGTTTTGTCTAAACTCCAAAAGAGAGGGGGAGGCATTTCTGATCACCCTTCCTTTCATGGATGGGAACTCAGTTTTAAAGTTTTTCTAGGGTCCCTTTGGCCAAAAGGGAGTCCATTCAGTTGGCAGAGATGTAAGGATTTTATTTTTAGTTTTATACTTCATAACAGTTACCATCACTGTAAGAAAAGAAAAAAACTTTTCCTTTAGCCTCTAATATTTATTAGCTGATGCCTGTGAATTAAACTGACAGAATACAGAGTAACAGGAGAAAAAGGCACACACATTCATGTGCATGGGGGTGGGGGGTACACAGAAAAGAAGTGGAAACCTGAAAGAGGCAGTTAGACAGTTAGGCAGTTAGGGGATTATAACCCATTTAACATAAGCATGATAAATTATGGAGAAGTGATTAGACAAAGGAAAAGGGGTTTGGGCTCCTGGGCATAGTAAATTATAGTAAAGTAAATGTATAAGGGAAACTAAAGGTGGATAAAAGATGTTTAATAAGGTTTCTTATATAGACTCAAGTTAGTGCTGTATCCAGTGATAAGAATCAGTTTCTCCCTGGTAGGAGAGACGCCTTTACAAATGAAAATTTCCCCCCTGCTTTTTAGGCAGAAAGGGGGCAGGCAGAAAGTTTCTCCTGTATATACTGTGTCTTAATTGCCTTCAGCTCAAATTAATCCTCAAACCAATGTGACATATTTGCAGGTAGTATATTCTGATGTTCTTTACCACCTTGCATAATCTTATTTAATTATTTCACTTTTTAAATCTCTTTCCCTCCCTTCCCTCACCACTAGAGCATAAGCTCTATGGGGGTTGGTACCTTATCTGTACAGCTGGCCCAGTAATTATTTGTTGAATCAGTTGGCCTAGATCCCTTCATCCCTGTCCAAGTGTTTTCTCAGATATGTCTTACCTCAGTAATGAAGAAAGGAATTGCTGTAAATTGATTAAACAGGCTTTTCCTTAAAACCAAAAAAGGCAAAAATTTATTTTAAAAAAATTTTCAAAATAAATGATATTGAAGAACTCCCTTTATTGTTTTTTTATTTTTCAGAGGCAGGGTCTCACTCTGTTGCCCAAGTTGGAGTTCAACATCATCCTCATATCTCACTATAACCTTGAAACTCTGGGTTCAAGCAATCTTCCTGCTTCAGCCTCCCGAGTAGCTAGGACTATAGGCACATGCCACCATGTCCAGCTTATTTTTTTTTTGTAAATACAGGGTCTCACTATATTACTTGGGCTGGACTCAAACTATTGGGCTCAAGCTATCCTCCCACCTTGGCCTCCCAACATTCTGGGAGTCACCACACCCAGCCTGAAGAAGTCACCTCTAAAGAGAATTTGATATGTACCTACCATGACATATTTTTGGAAGAAATATTTTGAGTTAAAACTAATTTTCCCCTTTGAATTTATCAAGTGGGAGATGGCTCCCTTTTCAAGCCTACACTAAGAGTGAACTGAGGCTGCGGAATGTAAATGTCTTAGCACAATAACTAAAAAAACGCAAGGAAGGCTATGTTAACCAGTGTGATGAAAATGTATCAAACAGTCTATGAAGCTAGTGTTTGATGCCCCATGATCATATCAATGTACACAGCTATGATTTAATAAAAAAAAAAAAAAGAGTGAACTGAAATAAACATTCTAAATCAAGATCTATATTGAACATCCAGCAAGGTCCCTCTCATTTCAACCTTCAAAAATCATCATCATCATTCATTGTCATTGTTTCCTGGTATTCCATTCTTATAATTCTTTTCTCATTCTCATATCAAGTTTCAGGTATTTGACCAAATCTATTTTTTCCTGATAGGAAGTTATCAATCTTCACTGTTTGTGTGAAATGGGGATAATAACTGCTTTTGATTCATCCATGCATGTGCTGTTTGAAAGAGTGACAGTGCTATATAAAGGAAAAGTATTATCATTATGTTATTTCAAGGACATCTGCGTGGGAGAAGGAACAGAAGCTTCTATTTCCTTTAAAGATTCCATACAAGCCATTCCCCCATTGTCTATATTCCCCCTAAATGCATTGATTTTACATAGAATCAAGTAAGATTGCTTACTCCTGTAGAGACCCAAACTTAACTAAAGAAAAGAAGCTAGGTAGCACAAAATTCTAGTCAGAACTCATCTTTAGTAGGAATCTAACCAAAAGGGACATAAGTTGAACTCTGAGTACCACACAACCACCTGCCTTTTGTCAGCTCTGTTCCATAACAGGCTTCATAAGTCAGTTAAGCAATACCTAAAAAGTAAAGGAAACTACTACCATGTCTCATTACATTAGAAATTATTTTTTTAGATACATTTACTCAAAGGTCGCATTACTCCTCTTACACAAGTTAGAAAATTTCTAGAAATATTCCAATTCTTTTTGTCACTAGGTTCTTTTGTATAAGCTACTGCTTCTGTAAGTACATGGAAGTCTGGATCCCGTCCAAGGCCCCAGACCTTCCAGAGCACCTGTCTAACTTGCAAAAAGAGAACAGCTATTCCAAGATAGCACCTCAGATTCTGAAGCACATAATACACTGTTTCATGTGGCTTGATTCTTTGTGACAAGGATTTGCATTAGTACCTACAAGGCCCACAGCATGGCGGGCTCATTATTCATAATGGCATACCACATAAGAATTGGCACTTAAGGCTATCAACGTGATTGTGATTCACAGGACAGTTGTGAAGTCATAATCATATGTAATAACACCTTGTAATAATGTCACTCCTGCCCATTAAGAACCTCTGTTGCTTCACAGCAATCTCTTTGTGTTTAGCTACTGCTCTGCTAACTAGCACTGACTTAGCAGAGGGAGAGAAATAAATTTCCTCATTAGTCCTGAGCTGCCCCTTCATAGTGGAGGCCCTTGCACTAGTTTTCTATTGATGGGTAAGAAATTACCACAAATGTGGCAACTAAAAACAACACTAACTTATTAGTTTACAGTGTGTGCAGGTCAGAAGTCAGCTACAGTATGGCTGATTCTCTGCTCAGGGTAGTACTTGGTTGAAATAAAGGGTTGGCCTGGCTAGGTTCTTGTCTATAGACTCTAGGGAAGAAATCCACTCCCAGCTTTCATTCTAATTGTTCACATTTCAGTTGCTTGTAGCCATAAGACTGAGATCTCCATTTCCTTGCTTAGTCTCAGCTGGGGGCCACGTTCTACTCTTAGAAATGCACCCACATTCTTTCTCACACTGCTACCTTCACCTTCAGGGCAACCACAGTGCATTTACTCCTTCTTGTGCCTCAAATCTCTAATTTCCTCATCTGTGACCAGCCAGAGGACACTCTCTGCTTTCAAAAGGTTTGCCTGATTAGGTCTGGCCCACCCAAGTTCATCTCCCTTTTGCTACATAACGTAACATCAGCATACCAGTACTATCATATTCACACTGGAAGGCAAAGGGATTATACAAAGACAAGGCTCACCGGAAGTCATCTTAGAATCCTGCCTACAGCCCAAAGGGATAAAGGTCATGAAAATTGTGAATGTGGGCAAGAAGAGGGTATGACAAGCCTCCAGGGTCATTTCAAAGGCACAACAACCTTCAGCCTCTCATTCCTCCTAGCCACC
Organism: Loris lydekkerianus; assembly: GCA_963574355.1. Classification (NCBI taxonomy): domain Eukaryota; kingdom Metazoa; phylum Chordata; class Mammalia; order Primates; family Lorisidae; genus Loris; species Loris lydekkerianus. The sequence continues at coordinate 29,843 of CAUYPK010057156.1, read as the reverse complement.
TTACCACCCTCGTTGGAGGTCAATATTGAACTCAGAGCACAGCTCTAGGTAGCAATACTATCTCTAAAAGTTGTGTTTCCTTACAGGAGCTTCCCAAGCCCTCCAAATTCAAAACACTTACCCATGTTAACCTTATCCCACAATTTATCACAAAGGACTCTAACAGGCTTATGTGTGGTCTCTACAAAATTCTGATTTAAAGACAGGAATCCATTGTCATGCCTGTAGACAGTAATTTCTAAATACGTGTCTGTTGAATGAATGGTGAACAAGAATGATAGAAATGTCTTGTGATTCCTCCATGGCATACTCCTGTTTAGTCATCTTTGCTGGCTTATTAATCATTTGTGTATTAGTTATAAAATGCCACCTAGATCAACCAGAATTTATCAAGTACCTATTATGTGCAAAGTTTTATGGGGGATGTAAAAAATGATGAAAATTAAATCCCTGTCAATAATTTCCTACCTGCTTTCTGGTAGGAAAGACTGGCATATACAAAACTAGAACAAATCTGACTCTGCAGCTCTCCTGATTAAAACTCTCAGATATGCCCAGTTGCACTTGGGTTAAAATTCAAAATACTTACTGTGGTCTTCAAGCCCTTGCATGACCTGACCGGTGGTATGCTGGTAAGTGTTTAACAATTGGCTCTCCAGAAGAAAAACAACACAACCTTATTTGTGGCATTTGCCAATTTCCATGCTGCAAATATTCCCACCATGACCAATTTCAGGCTACCAGTGTCAACCAAATAACAAAATTAAACCTGAGACCAGGTTTGAGCCAGCTACACACACCACTGCTTCAAACATAATATTAACTATTTCTCTGTTTAATTTGGGCTCAAGCAATCCTCCTGCTTCAGCTTCCTGAGTAGCTGAAGGAACACTATTTAATGGTGTTCAGAACCTCAGAATGTGACCATGTTTGGAAATAATGTCTTTGAAGATGTCATTAGTTGAAGATCTCAAGAGGAAATCATCTTACATTTAAGGTGGGCCCTAAATCCAATAATTAATGTCCTTATAAGAAGAGGACATGAACGTACACACAGAGAGAAGAAGGCTATGACAGAGATTAAAATTATGTTACCACAAGCTAAGGGATGCCTAGAGCTACCAGAAAGAAGCTGGAAAAAGCAAGAAATAATTTTTCTATAGAGTCTTCATAGGGAATATGATTTTGCTGTACCTTGATTTCTGATTTCTAGTTGCCAGAACTGTAAGAGAACAAATTTATGTTGTTTTTAAGCCGCTCAGCTTACTAATACATCACCTTAATTTTTGTTGTTGTTGTTGTTTGTTTTTTGAGACAGGATCTCACTCTGTCACCCAGGCTGGAATGCAGTAGGGCAATCATAGCTCAATGTAGCCTCAAACTCCTGGGCTCAGTTGATCTTCCTGCCTCACCCTCCCTAGTAGCTAGGACTACAGGCATGCATCATGACACCCATCTAACACATTCCCCAAATTAGATCCTGGAAAAATCCCCTTTCATCCTTCAAGCTTTGAGTTAAATAGCACTTTATCAAAGAAGCCATCTCTAACTGAGTAAGATCCCCCCATAAATATTTATATACCTTTAGAGCTTGTGTTATACCTCGTAGTGAAATATCAATAGATAAGGATTTTTCCTCATGGCTGTCTACCCCATATGCTCTGTGAGGACAGGGTCCTGGTTGATCTTTTTCACAGCTATATTCCCAATGCCAGCAGAATTCCTGTACTTAGTAGGAACTTTTTCTTTGTTCTCACTATTGCCTGGGTCTCCTACTTCCCTATTTGTTCCTTTATCTGTCTCTTTGCTCCTCTTCATATTCCCAACCATTAAATGTTAGAAGATCCTACAGCTTAGTCTTCAGACCTTTTCTCTATCCACATCCACTTCCTAGGTGATTTTATCTCATGGCATTGCTTTAATTGACATCTATTTGCTGACAAATCGCCCCTTTATATTAATAGCTCCTCTGAGCTATAAACTTGTCTATCCAAAATGCCTACTTGAAATCTCCACCTTGGTGTCTTTTGCAGTGTTTAACATCTTGCTCTAGATTAAAGTTACAGGTGCAGTGACTTTGTGAAAATTCAATGAGCACTTTTATGTTAGAATGTGATACTTCAATTAAAAATTCTTTTGAAAGTAAACAAGTCATTAACAAGTCCAAAAACAGAAATCCTGATCTTGCCCCCTTCACCTGCTTCATGCACCATCTTCCCCATCTTGGTATCTGGTAACTCCATTTTCCAGCTGCTCCATTTTCAGAAGCACTGGAGTCATCCTTAACTTCTGACACCTATGTTTCTTATAATAAAACTAGATTTACTCAAAAAAATTCAAGACCATTTAAGATAAGATATATAAACCTAAAACTATAAAACACACAAAATGGGATGGTGCCTGTGGTTCAGTGGGTAGGGTGCCAGCCCCATATACTGAGGGTGGCAAATATGAACCCGGCCCTGGCCTGCTAAAACAGCAGTGTCAACTGCAACAAAAATAGCCGGGTGTTGTGGCAGGCACCTGTGGTCCCAGCTACTCAGGAGGCTGAGGTAAGAGAATTGCTTAAGACCAGGAGTTGGAGGTTGCTGTGAGCTGTGACACCATGGCACTCTACTGAGGGTGACACAGTGAAACTCTGTCTCAAATAATAATAATAATAAAATAAAAACACACAAAATGACTTAATTTTGTATGTACTTCGTGTGAAGTAACATGTAAATAGCATAGCAGCAAATGCAATTTTAGCATTTCTTTGTTATATTATTGTCTATAAGAAAAGGGGCAAAATATAGTACTGAATGACTCTAAAGTAGAACTCATTTGATAAATCTATCACTTCAAAATTTAACACTGTTTGAATGGCCAAAGGGGATAAAAACAAAGCCAACCTTGCTCAGAAGGAAAATCCCTACATTCTGATATTCTATCCTTGGTATTGCTACTTATTAGTTTGGACGAGTCACTGGGCCTCATTTGATCCACACTGTTTACAAAGTCAATTCCTACTCTCATGTTCTATCTGTAGGAGGTAAGGCATTTGGAATGAAATCAAGTGGTCATCACGGAAGCTTAAGTGTTTTGAAATTCTAGTGCAGAAAAATCATACAGTTTCTCAAGGTAATCTGAGATTCAAGAGGAAGTTATTTGAATGGGTACAGATTCTGATTTTGACGTGCTTATGGCCTTGAACCATGGGTCATTGTTTCCTCTACTATATTCTTCCCACGATGAACCATGGAATGTTCCCAGCCATCATTCAAGTTTGAAAGTAAGCAATTCATACACCCAATGAATAGGTTGTGAATCTGAGAACCCCTAATAAGGTCCAAATAAATTAGACAATACCAGTCTACACTTAATGAAGTCCAAGCAAAAGTATGAGCTTTCTGATTTTCTTGTAGTCCATTGTCATGTGACAGCAGAGAGAAAGGTGGAAAATAAAACACTTCTTCATCTTATTCCCTACAAATTTCCTTCCTAACTGATGTTGAAACAAGCACAGAAGTATTATTCAAGTTCATACTTCCTGCTATATTTTCCTTTGACTCAGAGGATAGCACATGTAGCAGCCTAAAACTTGACCTTATATTCTGGTTCTATGTGATCCATGAACCTAGCCAGGAACAGTTTGGTTATACACATTCATGAATCATGTGGCTATCACTTTCTCCTGTCACAGTTGGTTAACCTCAGGGAATTACTATGGGAACATTCTGGCCTGATCAAGAGCTCATGAGCTCCAGTACAGATACATAGATACGTGCACCTGCCCCAATTGAGTTCCTGGGAAAGTGCTTCTCTTTTCTCCCCCAGTCTCTGTCTCAGTGAGAGGAGAACTATGTGTGCCCCATAGGTACCTGAAGTCTTGCACATCTGTAATAAATTTTAAACCCAGCAAAGCTTATTTCCTAGCTTTCCAAATGTTTAGATTTGAACTTGGATATTTAAAACCTAGAGGTTTCCTCTTTATTACATTACCCTAGGAATTTCAAACATTTTAACCTGGGCATATGGCAGAGAAAAAGAACCTCCTGAATGCCAGTGAATCCTGAATCATGCCAGAAGCTTAAACGTGCTAAGGACTTGTTCTGGAAATTCTAGTGGAACTTCTGGAGGGCTGTTAGAGCAAAAGAAGACCTGGAAAATCTATAGTTCCCTAACATTGCTTGGCTCTTTAAATACTTGGCAAAGTCGGAAGTCTTTTGTTGTTTGAGTTTAGAATATGCTTGGGAAAGTGCATTATCTCAAACAGAACGATGCAGGCTCTAAATATTTCCTATGACAGTTTGTCTCAGAAAAGAATGCATTTCACAAAAAACATTCAGGATTCCATTTTAAAGAGTTCTTTCAAGCCAGCAAAAAAAACTGCATAAATAGGATATTAGAGAAGAAACAAAAAAGCATGGAAAACACTTCTTTAAAAGGTACTCCTGAGAAATTCAATTTAATGTCCTTAAAAAATCATCACCACCCATTACAACCAGAGATTTGCTAGAAAAGAGAAGAGCAGACTTTGAGAGAACTTCAATTTGCTTTAAGACATAACACAAATATCAATATTGGTGGCATAGGTATTTACTTAAGCTCACTGGCATCAATTGGTATAGCCTTTAATGAAAATGAAATGACCACAGCAAATACCCAATGGCAATTTTCTCAGAAAGTGGGACCAAATAGATCTTCAGGAAACCAGCTACTGCTCTCACACTCCAAGCAACTCTTCAAGGCTCTATCAAAGACAGAGCACATTGGTCAGGCCATTTCTGAATTCACACTTTTTCACTACTACCTGGATAAACAAGACTTTCTAGAAATCAGAAACACAAATTCAGAGCAAAAGGAGATTTCTTTGTCTCTACAGACAAGTGTCCAACAACAGTAGGTCACCAGGGATGATGAATGATGGGCTATGAATTTCATCAGAATTTCACAGAGAAAACAATAAAATAACATTCTTTCCCCTGATACAGACTTTGAGAATGCTACCTTGCCACTCTTAAAATGCAAGGGAAGAAGTGACTATAGTTGTAGTTCTTGGGTAGGGATGGGGTTTGAGGGGAGAAAAAGAAGGTATGGGTATAGATAGCAGAACAAACAAACAAAAAAGCATTACTTATTCCAGAAACTATTTTCACTTGTGTCAAGTTTCTTAACTCTAAAGCTAGGCATGTGAGAATTCATTCAAAAGTAAAAAATGGCCTATTCCCCACCACATCATAAATTCCAGGAAATGCCAGGCGCTTTGATTACTATGGCCCATATGCCACAAATTCATTAAAACACAGACCTGTTTAAGTTACAGGAAGTACAGCTTTGTGGAATGAGCACCAGACTGAGTCCTGGCTTGGCTGTTCTCTTTTAAGTGATGCTAGGCAATCTACTTAACCTTTCTCTCTGTTCCAATTCTCCAACTGTAAGAAGAAAAAAGAAAAGAAACAGGAGAGAGAGAAGAAAGGAAAGAAACTCTCCATTTCTTGTCATTCTGGGATGTTATGAGAATTGACAAATAGCATCCTCAGAACACTGGGAGGCTTCTGGAAGCCATTCACCTTTAATGTTGCTAAGCTATTGCTGATGTGGAGCATCTCTCAGAGCTGCACGCCTGAAATCTGGCCCATATCCCCAGGGGACCCCACAGTGCCTGGGATGTTGACAGAGGTTCAGACTATAAACTTCCTCCTTCAGCAAATCCCACTTGTGAAGGATGGTTCATTGGTATTCTCTGATGCTTCTTGTGTAGGAGGTAGGAGCTGACTGCTTATTTTAAAAATAATTTCCTAAGAAGAATTTTTTTTTTTTAATATCAAAGCACTTTAACAGAGGAAAGAAAGGGAAAGGAGACATCTCATTCAGTGATAAGTGGATTGACTCATTTACTCGCTCAAAAAATTTTATAGAGCAGCTCCAATGTGCCAGAAACTTTTCTAGATTCTTCCTCTAGTGAGGCAGGGCTCTGACCTTAAGGAGCTTATGGTTTCATAGGAAAGAAATGAATAAGCTTGTGATCCTAACACTATGCTAAAAGTAAGACTAGATACTTATAAGAGTCCATTGCAGCTAGATCTAAACTGTACTAGGGTTTCTGGAACAGAGCATACCTTGGGTTGTATTGTAAGGGCATGTAGGAATTACATGGAGAAGAAAGAAAGGGCATTTTAGGCAGAAAGACCAGCATCTGCAAACACAATCATGAAACAGATTTCCTATACAGAGAAGTATTAAATAAGATAATGTAAGAGGAGCAGCTAAGGAAGAGTAGGCATTTAACAAATGTGGAAACAAATGCATGGATATGTGTCTGTGTCAGTGAGACAGCTAACGAGCTAAAAGCCTGATAGTGCTGGCATAAGTGCTTCACCTTATCCACGAGGCCCTGATGCTTTGACTGTTAGGGGACAGGCAGGATGGATGGAGTGGGACACACAGTATCCCAGCCTTGCTCCTCCCACACGCATCTTCTATCCTCAGACCCCCAACTGCAGTTCCTGCCTTGGCATCACACAGGTTAAAAAAAAAAATAAAAAATAAAATTGATCATGTCAGATATGCTTTTCTAGAATCACTCATTTGACAAGGTACCATGAGAAGCCTGGGATGGAATCTTGTCTAGATTCATGACTGTAAAATTGTGGAAAATGTGTAGGTCTGGCCGGATAGGGTAAACACCCTTAGCTAAAGAGATGCAACCCCCTCTGGATACCATGGTCTGAGAGCCTAGAGAATGAGCTTTAATGAGTTGGGGCAGTTACATTCTGAAAACACTAAAACAAGCAATGTTTGTGGAGCTCTCACTGGATGCCAGGCACTATGATTGTCTGAGGACATTCTAATAGATAAGAAATGACCACCAAGAAGCTAGCCATTTGAAATGAAAGAAAGATCTTCCCAACCTCTGATTATCAGGTGGTATTTCTTTGTTAATATTAAAAGGATAGTTATTTCTCCACGTTTGGCAGTATGGAAAAGACATTTAGACCAAAAAGAACCATAAAGTAGATCTTTCTCCTTTTATCACAATTTCTAGAGCGAAAAATTAGAAATGCCAGGTGTCTGCTGCCCCCATGTGGTCTCAGTCATGTTTCACTTTCAGCAAGCACATGTAAGTGCATTTCATACACCAACCAAATAGAAATGTGAAATTAAGAATTTTGGCAGAAAAAGATAATCTTGTGTAAGAGGCTTCTTCTTTCCATATACCTAGAAAATGCTGTGATAAAAATTAAAATTTCTCCAGGATAGCCTAGAATTTTCCAGAGGTAAACTCTGGTGTATCATTTATAAATTGAAAGGCCTTGACTTGGCATTCTATGGCATTCTAGCCATAATTTTCTGTGATGTCCAAACTGTTAAAACAGTTCATTTCTAGAAATTTAGTAAAAAAAAATCTTATACCTGTTCCAACCAATGGCTTAGCTATGTGCTGTGAAAGTTGTGAAGAAGTTCAAACCAAATTTCAATTTGATTATTTTCAGATCTCCATCAACTATCCTCTCCCCTCTACACATACTCCTTAAAAATATGTCATGGAATGAGCTTAGCAAGCAAATACATTTGTCTTTCTCCACATACAGGCTAACAACTACTGAATCAAATACTTCCCCCATTATTTATTTCCTTTTTCTGGAATGTTTACTTTATTCCCTTCACCACATCAATTCCTACCTCTCAAGGAAGTTTCTATCCAGAATTTTTTATTTAATTTCAGGTTAATGTGAGGATACAAACAACTCAGTTATGATGTTTTCATTTGTTAAGTAAAGTGCCTCTTGCATTTATCTTTTCTGCAAAATAATCTCAGACCCTACCTAAAAAACGTCAAGCCAGTGATTTCTGCATTTTCCACCTAGAATAGAAAAAATAAAAACTGGGACAGATAAAAAGAGACAGACGGAGTGACTTGAAAGTCTTTGTTATTTACAAACTTTAATGTAAACTCCTCAAAAGCAAGGACTGCATCTGGTTTTTCCAATGTTACCTTCTCTTACACTATTACAATGGGATGTAGAGGACTGACCATTAAGTTCGCAAAATTATCCTAGACAAAATCCTACATACATCATTGATGAACATCACTATGGTCAACTTCCAAGTACTCCCCTTGGTAAGCTATGCACTGACACTTGCACCTAGTTTACCCTGCAATGCAATTTTGGAACTCTTTTTCTGGAATGGTCATCAGAGCTGTCATCATAGTGACATCAAATGAATGTCATCAAAATATCTTCCTCCCAATATTTCCTTTATCTTTTGGTAAAGAAAACAGTCACTGAGGGCCAGATCAGGGGAGTAAGGAGGGTGTTCCAAATACGGTTATTTGTTTACTGGCTAAAAACTCTCTCACATACAGTACTGTGTGAGCTGGTGCACTATTGTGATGCAAGAGTCATGAGTTGTTGGCCAAGATTTTCGGTTAAGATTTCCCTGTTTGTTTATCAATGTTTAGTTGGTCTGCTATGTTTCTCAGTCAGATGACAATTTTGACCCATGATTTGACAAATTTTTGCAATGTTTTCATCAGTTCTGCTTGTTACTGGCTATCCTGACCTCTCTTCCTCAGTGACACTTTCTTTCACCTCAGAAAAATATTTAATACATTTTTACACTGCCATTTTCTTCATGGCATTATCCCCATAAACTTGGACTAACATTTCCCTGATTTCACTTCCACTCATGCCAAGCTTAACGAGAAATTTAATGTTTATTCAGTGCTCTAATTCAAGATCCAACATTCCCACAGTGGCACACAAAAATATACAACAACGATAATGAACTCCACTCATCAAGACAGCACTACATGTCAACACAAACACAGATATGGAACACTGATATATCAAGGCTGTGAAATCTTGCCAAGTTGTTTGCACAGTGCTACCAAAGTAAGCTCACAGTGGCAAGTTCAAGAATTTAATTGTCAGACCTCATATATATGTATCTGTGTATGTATATATGCATAATATATATCCTTTTCCAATAAGAATTTTGGATTCTGAGATTAGGCATGACACATAATGAGAAAGAAAACTATACCACATTGAATGTATGTCTATAAATGAAATTAGCTGAAAATGTTATACTTGTTTGCAAATATGTCTGTCCCCTCTGTTAAATTGCACCTTGTTGGTAAGAATCATGGTTGCTTTGACTTTTTTTAAAAAAATTGACTTGTGGATGAATAATTTATATGCCACAAAGTTCACACATTTTTGAGTGTACAATGTAATGAGTTTTAGCAAATGTATAGCGTTGTGAAGTCATCAATACAATCCAGTTTAAGAATATTTCCATCACTCCAAAAAAGATCCTGCATGATGTTTGCAATCTCTACTCCCATCGCAGTCCAGGCAAACAATAAATTGCTTTTCCTTTTTTAAATTTATTTATTTTTTATTTTTAGACAAGAGTCTCACTATGTCGCCCTCAATAGAGTGCTATGGCCTTACAGCTCACAGCAACCTCAAATTCTCAAATTCTTGGGCTTCAGTGATTCTCTTGCTTCAGCCTCCCAAGTAGCTGGAACTACAGGCACCCACCACAACGCCCCGCTATTTTTGTTGTTGTTGTTGTCATTGTTGTTTAGCAAACCAGAGCAAGGTTTGAACCCACCAGCCCCAGTGCATGTGGCCAGCACCCTAACCGCTGAGCTACAGGCACTGAGCCCATTAAATTTCTTTCTGTCCCTATAGATTTCCCTTTTCCAGATATTTAAAATAAATGGAATTACACAATATGTTATTTTTTGCTTCTGGCTTTTCCCTCAGAATAATGTTTTTGAGGTTCATCCATGTTTCAGCATGTATCAGTACTTCACTACTTTTTACATCCAAATAATAGTCTATTGAGTACTGTTCCATGGTATGGATATAATACATTTTGTTTATCAAATTATCAGTTGATAGATATCTGGATTGTTTCTACTTTTTGGTTATTATGAATTATATTGCCATGGACATTGGTGGACAAGTTTTTGCATGTTATGCTTTCATTTCTCTCAAGTAGTTATTTAAAGAATTGCTGGATTTTATATTAACTATTCAAGAAACTGTCAAACTGTTTGTCCAAATAGGCTGTTCCACTTTGCATTCTCACCAGCAATGTATGAAGGTCCTACTTTCTCCACAGCTTCACCATCATTCTAATGGGTATGAAATGGTGTCTCATTGTGGTTTTTATTTGCATTTCCCTGAAGATTAATAATGTATAACACCTTTTCACATGTTCATTTGTGTATCTACTTTGGTGAGATATGTGCTCAAAACTTTTGCCCATTTTTGAGTTGCTTGCCCTCTTATTATTGAGTTGTTAGTTCTTTGTATATTGACATAGGTCCTTTACTAGAAATATGATTTAAAATATTTTTTCCAGTATCAGTATTGTCTTTTATTTTCTTAGTAGTGTTCTTTAAAGTAAAAGGGTGTTTTTATAATTTTGATGAAGTACAATTTATCAACTTGTTCCTTTATGTACTGTGTGTTTGGTGTGTATCTAAGAGATTTTTGTCTAATCTAAAGTTACTAAGTGTCTTGGTCAATTTTGTGCTGCTATGATAGAATATCTGAGACTGGGTAATTCATAAGAAACAAAAAATTATTTTCTCAAAGTTCTATAGGCTGAGAAGTCCAAGATCAAAGTGCCAAGAGGTTTGGTATCTGGTGAGGGCTCTTTTTCTGCTTCCAAGATGGCACCTTGAATGATGATGCATTCTCCAAAGTTAAGGAACACTATTACTTATGTGGCAGAAGAATAGAACAGCAAAAGAAGAGAACAGAACCTACTCTCAAAAGTCTCTCTTTAAAGGTATTAAATCCACCTGTGAGGGTGGAACCCTCATAACCTAATTACCTCTTAGAGGCCCCACCTCCTGATATTATTACATGGGCAATTATATTTCAACATGAGCTGTGGAGGAGACAAATATTTAAACCGTAGCATTCTCCCCATCCCCAAACTCACGTCCTTCTCACATACCAAATATATTCATTTCATCCCAATAATCCCAAAAATCTTAACTCATTCTAGCACCAACCCATAAGCCCTAAATCCAGAGTCTCATCTAAGTCAGATATGGGTGAGACTCAAGGCATGATTCATCCTAAGGCAAATTCCCTTCAGCCATGATCCTGTGAAATCAAACACATTATCTACTTCCAAAATAAAATGGTGGGACAGGCATCAGATAGACATTCCCCTACCAAAAAAAGAGAAATAGGCAAGAAGAAAGGGTTAACTGGTCCCCAGTAAGTCCAAAAGCCAACAGAGTGAACAACATCAAATCTTAATGCTCCAGAATAATTTTCCTTGGTTCTATTTCCCACCTTCCGAGCACACTGGATTAGGCTTTGGGCTCCCCAAGGTCTCAAGCAGCCCTGCCCCCAAGGCTTTGCTGGGCTCAGAGCATGCAGCAGCTGTCATGGATTGGAGACTTGTGCCTGCAGCTTTCCCAGGCTATGGATGCACACTTATGCTTCTACAGTTCTGGGATCTCTGCAGTGGCCTGAGCCCACAGTTCTGCTGAGCATTTTTCTTATGAAGGCTCTCTGTAGCAGACTCAGTCTGGGACCCCAGGCCATCTGCAACATCCTTTGAAATCTAGGTGAAGGAAGCCATGGTCCCAAAGCTCTTACATTCTGTGTGTCTACAGAATTAGCGCCAAGTGGACATTGCAAAGGCTCACCACTTACACCCTCTGGAGCTGCACCTGTGCTTGCTTGAACAGCAGCTGGGGCACCCAGGGAATTCTGTGCTGGAATGCAGGAAGCTGACATTTGAGCAGCACGGGGTAGCAGGTGCTGAAGTCCCACAAGCCCCTCTGTGGGTCTTCCTTCAAGGCCTTTGCACTCGGAGCCTGTGATGGGAGGGACAGCCTCAAAGATCTCCAAAATGACTTGGAGTCATTCTCCATTATCTTAATGAATAACATCTGGCTTCCTTTTAGCCTATTAATTTTCTTATCAAATGGTCCCTTGGCCACACCTTTGGCTTCCTTTCCTAAACATGCCTTTTTGTCCTTTACATAACCAGGCTGGGAATTTCCCAAATCTTTATAGTCTGCTTCCCTTTTAATTATAAATCATCTTTAAATCATTTCTCTCTTCTCATATTTTACTATTTGTAATTAAAAGAAAACCTTGAATGCTTTGCTTCTTGGATATTTCTTCTGCCAGATCCTAGCTCATTGCTCTTCAGCACTGCCTTCCACAAAACCCTTAAGCATAGGTACAATTCAACCAAATTCTTTGCCATTTTACAAGGATAGCATTTACTCTGTTTCCAATACCTTGTTACTCATTTCCATCTGAGACCTCACCAGAATGGCTTTTATTGCTCATATTTCTACCAACATTGTGAATACAACCATCCTGCCTCTGCATATTGGCTAGACAGTGACAGGCAGCCAGACCCTCTTCGTCTGGTAACAATGTTGTTATAAAGGATGAGAAGCCCCATGACAGGCTGTCTGCAAGCTGGAGAATGAGAGAGGCTAGTAGCATGGCTCAATCAAGCCTGAAGGTCTCAAAACCAGGGAAGCCAATAGTGTAAGTCTCAGTCTGAGGCCAAAGTCCTGAGAACCTGAGAAACTGCTAGTGCAAGTCACAGAATCCAAAGGCTGGAGAACCTGAAGTCCTGATGTCCAAGGGCAGGAGAAGAAGAGTGTTTTGCCTCCAGGAGAGAGTGAGAGAACAAGTTTACCTTCCCTCTGCTTTTTTGTTTATCAGGGACCCAGCCAATTGGATATTGCCCGCCCACATTGAAGGCAGATCTTCCCCACTCAGTCAACTGACTCACACACCAGTCTCCTCTGAAACATCCTTACAGACACATCCAAAAATAATGCTTAATCCAGTCAAGTTGGCACCTAAAATTAACCATCATACCAACATTGTCTTTTATATTTTTCTTTACAAGTTTTTTTTTTAATTTTTAATAATTATGGGTACATAATAGTTGTATATCTTTATAGGGTTCACATAATGTTTTGATACAGGAATACAATGTGAAATATTTAAATCACAGTAGTTGGGATATTCATCATCTCAGGCATTTATCATTTCTTTGTGTTGGAAACATTCCAATTCCACTCTTTTACTTATTTTCTATACCAGTATGAAGGTTCCTCTTTAAAATTTTTATAGTTTTACCACTTACATTTCAGTATTTGACCCATTTTGAGTGAATTTTGGTGTTTGGCCTAAGATAAGGATACATACTCATCTTTGTGCATCTGAACATTCAATTGTCCCAACACCATCATTGAAAAGACTATCTTTTTTCATTGAATTATCTTCGTACCTTTGTTAAAAATCAATTGACTATAAATGCAAAGGTTTATTTCTGAACTCTTAGTTTCATAACATCATCTATCCTCATGACAATACCACACTTTCTTTTCTAACTTATTTTTAGATTAGTTCTATTTTCTTAAGTTTTTTAATTGACAAAGTCTGTTTATTTATGGTATACAACATGATGTTTTAAAATATGTATACATTGTTGAATGGCTAAATCAAGCTATTTAACACATATTACCTCACATACTTATTTGCAATGAGAACATTTCAAATCTACTGTCTTAGCAATTTACAAGCACACAATACACTGTTATTAACTATAGTCACCATGTTGTACAATAGAACTCTTGAGCTTAATCCTCCTGTCTGACTACAATCGTGTATACTTTAGCCAACATTGCCTTGATTCCTGTAGCTTTATAGCAATTTTTGAAATGAGGAAGTGAAAGTTCTTCAACTTTTTCCTTTTTTCAAAAAAGCTTTTGTTATTCTGGGTTCTTTTAATATCAACTTGTAAATTTCTGAAAAAGCAAGACTTCTTGTGAGTTTTATAAGGATAGAGTTCAATGTATAGATCTATTTGGTATCTATAACAACATGTAGATTTATCTAACAGTGTATTGTTTTCCAACCCATGAACATAAAATTTATTTCCATTTACCTACATCTTCTTTAATTTCACAGTAACTTTTTTATATTTTCAATGTATAACTTTTATACTTTTTACATTTATTTCTAAGTATTTTTAAGTATTTTATTGGTTTTAGTGCTATTGTGCATGAAATCCTTTTCTTTTTTCAATTTCAGGTTGATATGAGGGTACAAATGATTAGGTTACATTGTTTGCATTTCCATCGTATAAGTTGTGCTTAAACCCTTCACCCATGGGGTGTGCTGTATACTTTTACATGTTGCACATTAGGTGAGAACTTATCCTTCATCCCCTTTCTGCTTTCCCTCCTCCCCTTCCTCACTTGAATTTAATTGTTTTTCTCTTGTGTGAGCATGTAGTTTTTATCTATTGGCTTCATATTAGTATTGAGTACATTGGATTCTTGCTTTTCCATTCTTGTGATACTTTACTAAGAAGAATGTGTTTTCTTCTACACTGCTGGTGGGTATGCAAACTAATACATTCCTTTTGGAAAGGTACATGTGAAACTTAGTAAATGTAGAATATAAATGTCTTAACACAATAACTAAGAAAATGGCAGGAAGGTTATGTTAACCAGTGTGATGAAAATGTGTCAAACGGTCTATAAAACCAGTGTATGGTGCCCCATAATCACATTAATGTACACAGCTATGATTTAATAATAAAAAATAAATAAATAAAAGATATTTGGTAACACTTAGAGATCTAAAAATAGACCTGCCATTCAATCCTGCAATTCCTCTACTAGGTATATATCCAGAAGACCAAAAATCACATTATAACAAAGATATTTGTACCAGAATATTTATTTCAGCCCAATTCATAATTGCTAAGTCATGAAAGAAGCCCAAGTGCCCATTGACCCACGAATGGATTAATAAATTGTGGTACATGTACACCATGGAATATTATGCAGCCTTAAAGAAAGATGGAGACTTTACCTCTTACATGTGTACATGGATGGAGCTGGAAAATATTCTTCTTAGCAAAGTATCTCAAGAATGGAAGAAAAAGTATCCATTGTATTCAGCCCTACTATAAAACCAATTTATAGCTTTCTTATGAAAGCTATAACCCAATTATATATGTTAACCAGTGTGATGAAAATATGTCAAATGGTATATAAAACCAGTGTATGGTGCCCCATGATTGCACTAATGTACACAGCTATGATTTAATAATAAATTAAAAAGAAAAGAAAAGAAAAGAAAGCTATAACCCAATTATAGCCCAAGAAGAAGGAGAAGGGGAGAGGGAGGAGAGGAGAGGAGGGAGGATGGGTAAAGAGAGGGTAATTGGTGGGACAACATCTATGGTGCATCTTATAAGGGTACATGTGAAATTTACTAGGTGTAGAATATAAAGGTCTTAATACAATAACTAAGAAAATGCCATGAAGGCTATGTTAATCAGTGTGATGAAAATATTTCAAATTGTATATAAAACCAGCACATTGTACACCATGATTATGTTAATGTACATAACTATGATTTAATTTTTAAAAAAAGAATGTGTTTCAACTCCATCCTAGGTAAATATAAAAAATGTAAAGACTCCATCTTTTTTATGGCTACATAGTATTGCATTGTATACATATATCACAGTTTATTAATCCACTCATGGGTTGACGGGCACTTGAGTTGATTACATGTCTTGACAATTCTGAATTGAGCTGCAACAAACATTCTAGTGCAAATGTTCTTATGGCAAAATTATTTTTTTCTTCTGTGCAGATACCTAGTAATGGGATTGCAGGACCAAATGGGAGGTCTAGTTTGAGTTCTTTGAGAATTTTCCAAACTTCTTTCCAAAAAGGTTATATTAGTTTGCACTCCCACCAGCAATGTAAAAGTGTTCCCTTCTCTCCACATCCTTTGCTCAACTTGTTTGTTAGTTATAGTAATCATTTTTTATGAATACCCTAGTGTTTTTTAGGTACAAGATCATAACATCTGCAAATAAAGACAGTTTTAATTCTTCCATTGAAATCTAGATGCCTTTAGCTTTTCTGTTTATTGCATTGGCTGGAATATCTAGTCCAGTGTTGAATAATAGTGGCAAGAGTGAATATCCTTGCCATGTTCACACAGGGAAAAGACTGAGTCTTTTTCTATTACTTATGATCTTAGCCAGAGGTTTTTCATAGATTCCATTTATCTAGTAGAGGAAATTGCCTTCCCATTCCTAGTTCAGAAATAGGTTTGGGGGTTGTTTTGTTTTGTATTTAATCACCAGTGGATGTTACATTTCATCAAATTTTTGCTGCATTTACTGACATGATCATGCATTTTTATTCTTTATCCTATTACCATGGTTTATTACATTAATTGATTTTTAGATGATAAATCAATCTCACATTCTTGAGACAAATTCCTCTTGGTTACAATGTATAATAATTTTTATATATTGCTGGATTTTGGCTTGTTAGTATTTTGTTGAAGATTATTACATCTACACCTACATAAAAAATATCAGTCAGTTTTTTTTTTTTTTTTTTTGCAATTTTTGGCCCGGGGTTGGTTTTGAACCAGACACCTTCAGTATATGGGGCCAGCACCCTACTCACTGAGCCACAGGAACCACCTAATATCAGTTAGTATTTTTTGTTTGTTTCACGTGATGTATCTGGTTTTGTTATCAGGGTAATATTGCTCTAATAAAATGAGTTGAAAAATGTTCCCTCCTTTGTTTTCTGGAAGTTTGTGAGAATCACTGGTATTCCTTTAAATATTATATAGAATTCACTTGTGAAGCCACATGATCCTGGATTTTTCTTTGTGGGCAGAATTTTAATTGCTATAGGTCTTACTATAGATCTATTAGATCTATTCAGATTCTCTATTTCTGTATGAATCCTTTTTAGTAATTTATGCCTTTCTAGAAATTTGTCCAATTTATCTACATTGTCTTTAAATTCCTTTGTTGAATTGCCTTAGTATTTTTTTTTTTTTTTGAAGGTAACAAAGAGAAAGTTTAATGAACTTCCAAAGAGAGTTGGAAGTGGATTCCTCTCATGAAGGAGCAGAGGTGAGAGTGACAGAAACAAGGGCCTACAGGGTTATTAAATATTTCATTTGAAATTGGCTGCAAATCTTTTATTGGGCTCTCTGGACCTCCAGGCACTATTACCTTTTTCTATTAGTCTCTGGTCATCTCTTTCTGTTGGTGATTCATTAACTAGGTTACTTCATACCCATATTCTTATGGGCCTTTCAGACTTCCTGGTGTAGCAGGCCAGGTTTTCCTCACCCCCCTTGAAGCCCCTTCTTAGTGTTCCTTCTCATTCCCCCCTGAGGAGATATGGTCCTGAAATCTGGAAGGGAAAATGGGTGACAAGTTCTTAGCTACTTCCTGCTGTCAAAAAGAGGTGTTGGCCTACCTATTAGGAACCATCCTCAGGTTCCCTACTTTAAAGGAATTTGGGAGGGGTCTGAAGTTTCTGGCCACTTGGTCAACAGGTTCCATCAGTATTTCCTGGAATCCCTGCATCATTAGCATTTTAACATGAAATCGCTGGAGCCTGGAAGACACAAACTTAATAACAAGGTTTAGCAGGCAGGGTCTAAACATTCAAAAGAGGATCATAATTGTAGGCCTAATGAAAAGACAGAGAAAGAAAGGTTTCTTTAAATTAGTTTATTCTCAGGCAGATGCATTTAAAAGAGTTTGTTTCAAGGTATAGAAGGCTTTCTTTTTGTTTCCTACTCCATGTTAGCTCCTCCCACAACTTCCCCTGTTAAAGCAACATGTAAGGACGTAAGAAACTTTACATACAGAGGAATCCATATCCAGTTGTACCCTGTCATTCCCAGGAACTTCCTGAGTTGTTTTTTGTAGAAGAACTAGTGAGGGAACAATTTGTATTGACTCTCTCATGTGAGAGAGCCTCTTCTCACCAGGGGAAAGAACAAAGACCAAGCAACTTCAATTGAGCCTTTTCCTTTGACATCGTAAATTCTTCCTCATTAAGAAAATTTAACACCTGTCTAGTGTCCTCAACAGACTTATATGAAGGGTTACAGGTTAGTAAGTCATGTGCATACTGAGCAAGGGCACTCAGAGGTTCCAAATTCAGCTCTCTGAGAAGTTTACTCAGAGCATTCCCCAAAATTCCAGGACTGTTTCAGAATCCCTCAGAGAGTACAGTCTACATTAATTGGGTAAAATACCCAGTGTCCTATATACAAAGGTGCTAAATACCTGTAAATGTGTTGTCCATACATGCCAACAACTAAGCAAGAAGAGAGGACAGGTAACTGCGAAAGCCTTTCAAAACTGAAAAAGTTGCTTCCATGTCCAATAATGTGACCAGCTTACCCGAGACATCTACTGTGAGACACAGCTTTCTTGTTTGAAAAACCTAGGCCCTATCAATCTGAAGGCGGATACTTGTTCACTGTTATCTCCTTGGTTTCTTTCTTGGGATTTGGTGTTTCAGTGCACCAAAGTAGAAGCAGGTAGAGGTAAGATATTATCTTACCTCCTCTGCCCCTTCTGCTGACACTCTCTCTTCAAATGGCCTGGTTTATCACAGTTGAAACATGTTGGGTCAGACTTCACACAACTACCACAGGACAGTCATCTGCCTTGCTTGTCTTGTACTGGACTACGACATTGCCTACAATAACAGCTCTTAACAATTTAACTTTTGGTGTTCTTTACTTGTCTCCTCCATATTGCAGTTGTTGAATACCAAGGTGGCCAAGTTCAATAGCTCATTTGAATCACTCCAGGGTCCCAGTGCCTTACGTTGGAGTTTCCTGTGAATATCAGGGACTGATTGGTTAATAAAATGAGTATTAAACATACTTCGTCCTTTATGCTGACTCAGGGTCCAAGTTCGTACACTCTTGAACTGCTTCCATTAGTCTTCCCCTAAAGAAGACTGGATTTTCATTTTTCTGCTGGCTCAGCTCAGCTACTTTAGAAAAGTTTATTGGCTTTACTTGTATTTCCGGCATGCCTTTTATATGGCAGGTCTGCATGTAATCCCTGGCTGCTCCGCCAGACTCTCCAGCTTCTCCAGGTTGATAGTTCCCCCTGCTGTCTTGGGTAGGAACTGCATTTGTCCCATCAGCCAAACTCTGATTAGTAACATGTTGTCTATCTGCCGTGTGTTGTCACACTGTTTTTCATCCACAGTACAACAATACAACAGTAAAATCATTAGATCCCTCAAAATCAAATAAAAAATGTTAGTCAAATGTTGAAACTCCTCTATAAGCTTCCCCAGGATCCACTGAAAAATTCTACTTTCTCTTTACAAGTTTTTAAGTCTGCTATGCTGAAGGGAACATGTACTTTTATAACCTGCTGACTGTTATGGGAGGTCACCTCATGTAGAGGAATAAGACTAGGGTAGATATCTGTAACCAGAGTCTCAGGGGGAGTGGAGGGTGAGGCTATAGTCTCTCTTGAACTATAAGCTGGTAGGGGATTCTTTATTTTTTGTCCCTCCTTCTTTCTACCTAATGTGTTTTTACCTTCTGGAGTATATACAGGTGGTGCCAGAAAACCACCTGAGGTGGAAAATTTGGTGTTTTTCCAAGCCTGTTTCCCCTCTAGTCCCTTCCTCCCTAGTTGACATTTTTTTCTACATAGGACTCACAATGTTGAGGATTATCTCTTAAGTATATAAAAACTTGCACATAAGGTACCACTGACTATTCCCCTTCATTTCTACAAAAGAGGTCTACCTGTAAAATGGTGTTATAATTCAAATTTCTATTTGTGGGCCAGGCTTTCCCATCTGGTAACTGATATTGAGGCCAAACCATGTTACAAAAAATTAATTTAGACTTTCAAAGGCTGTCAAATCAAAGAGTCTTCCAATTCTTTAAGAGGCATCCCAGGGATGAGTTAGAATATTGAGGCTGTTTATCCCATAGCCTTCTATGGAATATGCCTGCCACCCAGGCATCCCTCAGGTGCAGTGTGCCTTCACAACCCCAGAAAGGCATCCCCGTTTGGTAAACAAAACCTTCTTCCAAGGCTGTTCATGGGCCTCTTGGAAAGGTTATGCAAAACTAATTAATTTTTCAGAAGGAATGTCGCACTGGGGCCACCCCATTACTTGGTGATGGCTACTAGAGACAACACCTTGTGGTATTGCCCTGTGACCAGACCTGTCTTTTCTCCCTCTCACTCCCCACACACCACTCAGTAGGGAGTATATTCTTCTCCTTGCCCCTTGCAAGTCTCCTGTCATGATTCTTTCCAAGCCTCCTTAGACTTACACCACTCCATGAGAAGCAGACTCTCCTTGCCTCTTGCAAGCTTCTTCCCCTGACTGCAGAATCTACAAAGAAAGTGCCTCTAATTTGCAAAGAAATAAGGTTTGGCTTGGGGACATAGCATGCCCCTTAAGGGCATTAATGAAATCCTTTAATACAGCTCTCTTGCTTCCTATGATGTTGTGGGGAGATAAAGCCATCCCATAAAAGTAGAGTTGCCACAGAGAATGAGGTGGCAAAGAAATGGATCCCAAAGTCCAACAAGTAGAGTTCTCTAGACAAAATATGTTGCCTGTGGGTTAAAGTCAACAAAACAAAAAAAAAAAATCCCCTCCCGGCTGACACTAAAGGGAAACAGTGCCTCATGCTTTGGAGTTCCATCCAAATGAAAAGGGCACAGGGAAAAGATAGTGACTTAAAGTGGTGAAAGTAAAACACACTTCAACTGGCTTCTTATTCTCTTTTCTCCTTCCAATCAACACAGTGTTTGAACTATTAACCATACTTTGGGGTTGATTAACCATAGTAGAGATGATTGTTCTTAACAGAAAAACAAAAGAAAAATCATTAATCTTCAATTTTCAATAAATATGGACTCTTAAAAGAAACCAATCACCACAGGAAAAGTGGATAAAATGGTTCCACAGCATTCTGTGAACTCCAGGTAGATTCTCTAAGCTAGCACCTTCCCCTTCCCTCTCTGGGATGCCACATGGGATCCTCCATACTACCACCTTCCACTTCCCTCTCAGGGATGTCATATTAGATCCTCTATGGTCCTCTTCTGGAAAGCCATACGGCCTCCCTTCTCCTCTTCTAGAATGCCATTTTGCCTCCCTTCTCCAGGAAGCCATGCTATCTCCTTGCTCCACTTCTGTGTAGCCAAAAGAAAACACCATGCTTTCACATTCCAAATCTGGTCTAAAGAAATTCCTTTCTTATCTCAGGAGCACCTACTGACCTTTTTACCTTAACACTTTTGTGAGCACACCTGAGGAAGGGATTGGACAAAATGCCATTTCACCAGGCTGCACTCAGCAGACACAGGTGCTCTGTCAGCTTAGCTGGGATCTGATGTGGATATGGGAAATGCAGAGGTCCCCTGGGAGTCTTTCTCCTGGGGCTTCTGCACAGTTAAAAGTAGAACTAATGTATAAATACAACCTTCAGAATGGGAAAAGATTTTTGCAGGCTATGAATCTGACAAAGGGCTGATAACTAGACTCTACAAGAATTCAAAGTAATCAACAAGAAAAGAGCAAACAATCCCATTTATAAGTGAGCAAGAGACATGAACAGAACCTTCTGTGAAGAAGACAGAAGAATGGCCAAAAAACATGTAAAAAATGCTCATCATCCCTAATCATTAGAGAAACGCAAATCAAAATGATTCTGAGATATCACCTAAGCCCCGGGAGAATAGCCCACATCACAAAGTCCCAAAGCTGCAGATACTGGCATGGATATGGAGCAAAAGGAAAACTTTTACACTGCTAGTGGTTTTGCAAACTAATACAGCCTCTATGTAAAGAACTGTGGAGAATCCTCAAAGAGCTAAACGTAAACCATTCCTTTGATCCCACAATCGCATTACTAGGCATCTACCCAGAAGGAAAAAAAAAATTTATCACAAGGATATGTGCAGTAGAATGTTTATTACAGCTTAATTCACAATTGCTAAGATAGGGAAGCAACCCAAGTGCCCATCAACTCATGAATGGATTAATAAACTGTGGTATTTGTATACCATGGAATAATATTCAGCCATAAGAAAGGATGGAGACTTTACATCTTTCATATTTACCTAGATAGAGTTGAAGAACATTCTTCATAGTAAAATATCACAAGAATTGAAAAGCAAGTATGCAATATAGGCAATGCTAATATGAAACCAATATATAAGCAACTACATGGCCACATGAGAGAAAAACACAATTAAATTCAAGTGGGAGTGGAGGGGGAAGAGGCATAAAAGAGAGAGGAGGAGGGCGGGGGATTGGTAAGTTCTCACCTAATGTGCAAAACATAAGAGTATACAGCACACCCCCTTGGGTAAAGGATTCAACTACAACTTGAATTTTACCTCACAAGTGCAAACAATGTAACCTAATCATTTGTGCCCTCATATTAATCTGAAATTTAAAATAAATAAAATGAGCAAAAATAAATGGCAAAAATGGACTGAAACAGTATCCATACTTCTCACCACTTACAAAAATTAATTTATGATAGATAAAAGACATAAACCTAAGCACAAAAATTTAAGAATTCTAGAAGAAAGTGTTGGAAAAACTCTTATAGATATCAGTCTTGGAAAGAATGTATGAAGACCTCAAAAGAAAGCACAGCAACAAAGAAAATAAACAAGTGGCACTGCATCAAATTAATAGTTTCTGTACGTGTAGTATAGACTTTACTTCTTTTGTGTTTACCTGAATGGAGTTGAAACTCATTCTTCTTAGTAAAGTATCACAAGAATGGGGGGGGGGAAGTATCAAATGTATTCAGTACTAATATGAAACCAATAATAAACAACTACACCCCCCCCACACAAGAAAAATACAAATATAGTCTAGTAAAGGTGAGGGGAAAGGAGAAAGAGTAGACGGGGGAGAGAAGGGAATTAGTGGGCTCTCACCTAATGTGCACAATGTGAGGGTGCTTGGCATCCCCCTTGGGTAAAGAATTCAACTACAACTTGAACTTTACCTTGGAAATGAAAACAATGTAACCTAAACATTTTTACCCTCATATTAATCTGAAATTAAAAAAAAGAAGTTTCTGTACAGCCAAGTATACAATCAATAGGGTAAATAGCCCACAGAATGGGAGAAAGTATTTGCAACCTATGCATCTGACAGAAGGCTAATAACCAGACTCTACAAATAACTCAAGCAATTAGAAAGAAAAAAATCAACAAAAGACACTAAAAAGTGGGAAAAAACATGAACAAAAACTTTTCAAATGAACACAAACACATGAAAAATGTTCAACATATCTAATCTTAGGGAAATGCAAACCAAAATCACAATGATATATCACCTAATTCCAGATACCATGGCTCTTACCAAAAGGTTTCAAAACAACAAATGCTGGCATTGATGTAGAGAGAAAGAAAACTTACACATTGTTGGTGGGACTGCAAAGTAGTACACCCTCTATGGAAATCTGTATGGAGATAACCTCAAAGAACTTAAAGTAGACCTACTATGTGATCCAGCAATCCCAGTGCTGGGTATATATCAAAATTTTAAAAGGTCATTTTATTTAAAAAAAAAAAAAGAAAGAAAGAAAGAAAGAAAAGAAAGAAAGAAAAGAAAGAAAAACATCTGCACTCAAATGTTTATAGCAGCACAATTCACAATTGCAAAAACATATAAACAACCCAAGTGCCCACAATACATGAATGTATTAATAAAATACATTCCATGATATGCATATATCACACGGTACTACTCAGCCATACAAAATGGCAATGTGGATGGAACTGGAAACAATTTTTCTAAGTGAAACATCACAAGAATGGAGAAACAAACACATGTACTCAATACCAAATTGGAACTAATTGATCAATGCACATATGGAAATAAATCTCAATGAAAATCAAGCTGGGAGGAAGGGAGGGAGGGGGGGTGAGTAAATCCACACCTAATAGGTACTGTGAGGACTATCTGAGAAAGAAATAAACAACCCAGAGGACAATAAAAAAAGAAAATATTATTAAAACCTTTTACCAAAAATGTAAAACTGAGATCCAATAGGCTAAATTCTAAAGAAAAACAGCAACAAATTGACACAAGTAGAAAATCTAAATTTTCCTCTATTATGTAAATTTATCGTATAATTAAAAACTTTCCTATAAAGAAAACTCACAGTTCACATGGCTTACTTGATAAATCTTATCGTATATTTAAGGAAGAACTAATGTCAATATTACACAAACTCTTCCAAAGAAAAGAAAAGGAATTTTCCTGAAGAAAAGAAAAGGCTGGGTGGCTCCTGTGGCTCAGTGCATAGGGTGCTGGCCCCATATTCTGTGAGTGGCGGGTTTGAACCTGGCCTTGGTCAAACTGCAACAAAAAATAGCCAGGTATTGTGGCGGGTGCCTATAGTCCCAGCTATTCTGGAGGCTGAGGCAAGAGAATCACCTAAGCCCAGGAGTTGGAGGTCGCTGTGAGCTGTGACACCATGGCACTCTACCAAGGGCAATACAGTGAGACTCTGTCTCAAAAGAAGGAAAGAAAGAAAAAAGGAAAGGAGGAAATCCTTTCCACCTTGTCTTATGTATGAAGTCAGCATTACCCTAATTCAATATCTGACAAAAACATTACAAGAAGGAAAATTTAATTTAATCTTTTTCATGACATTCTAAATGCAACATTACTATATTATCTCCATAAATATATTAAAAGATAATAATAGATCATCACTAAACTGTAATCATTATTTGGGGTATATACAAAATAAAATACATGAATGCATTAATAAAATATATTCATGTATTGGTGGACACTTGGGTTGTTTACATGTTTTTGCAACTGTGAATGGTGCTGCTATAAACATTTGAGTGCAGATGTCCTTTTTATAAAATTACCTGGAATACATAAATATATTAAAAAATAATAGTAGATCATCACTATTCTTGGAATATAAGTTTGGTTTAGTATTTGCAAATCCCTGAATATAATGGTACACTGAGACAATAAAGGGGGAACATGACATCACAGTAGATACAGAAAACGCATTTAATAAATGCAAAATCTGGGGGATCGGGGCAAGATGGCTGACTGGAAGCAGCCTCCGACAGAAGTTCCTGACCAGAAAGAAGGATAATATCCAAAAAGTATCCAATTAAGCTGAAGACAGGGAGCCCAGCCAAGAGAGAAGTGAGATAACTGCAGGTCACCCCTGCTAAGGCAAGCTGTGATTCCAAGACAACAATCTTCAGGTACAAAACTCAACTGAAAGGAAAAGTGCCTGACCCCTCCCCCAAGAAAGCTGTGGGTCCTTTTTTCCTTTTCCTTTCACTTTTCATTTGCTCTTGTGGGTTTTCTACAGGCAAGTAGTGAACTAAGGATCTCTTGCGTCAACCCACGGGTGAGAGCAATATGAAGTGGGGACTACTTCCTCCAGAGGGACCCTGCAGTGACTCTGAACATTCTCTTACCAGGCAGAAAAATTGAACTAACATTTTCCCTGCAATTCTGAACTTCGAGTCCACCATTCCACCTTCACTGGATAAACCAGATCCCTAACCCCTGCAGGGACTGAGGTAGTTGGCTCATTAGCAGTGCCCCCATGCCCAGCCTGCCTGACCAAGTGCCCCACCCACCACCCAGCCATTCCCCCGCGCCCTCCTTGTCTCCAAGCCACACTGTGGGTCCTGAGCCCTTCCCCCGGTGCCCTCCCTGCCTCTGTGCTGGGCCCACACAGCCAGAGACCACTGAAGCCACATGTGGCACCGCCCTGCCTCCATATCAAGCCCCTGCCTGACCAGAATTGCCAGAAGAGTAGTGTTCTCCTTGCTGAAGTCACCGGGCACAGGACACGGACAGAATCGCGTGCAGTGTACCCCGCCCTGCTGCCGGATCCATGTGCCGCACGCTCCTGGAGCTGCTCCTACATCCATAATTCTCTGGCTTTGGCAGTGGCAGAGGAGATGAACAGGGGCATTTCCCACAGAAAAGCGTTTGCTGGCCTGGTACCCCCAGGATTAGACTGAGCCCAAGTGGAAAACTTGCCAGTGGCTGTTGAACACCAGAGGCAGGCAGGCCTCAGCTCCCCCAGCTGGCTGGTAGCTGAGGGCAATGGCTGGGCCTTGGGGGCATTGACCTTCCTTTGACTCTGACAGGTGCTAAGTTCTGGCACTTCACATTATTGGAGGGAGCATGACTACAACCTTGTGGGGACAAAAGTGATTGGGCATGAAAAAGGAACAAAGTGGAGAAAGAGACTCAGCCCCCTGGTCCTACTGTGCTACCAGGTGGGCCTTTCTGACTCCGTAGAGCACTGAAGAGAGCCAAATCTGAGCAGCCAGTAGAACTCTGCTATCTAGCTGTTGGAGACCTTTCAAACTCTCCAACCTGAGAGTTCGTACTGACTGGGTCAATTGGTTCGGAACCCCTAACTTGGGACAATCACTCAAGGACCCTCTTGGGTGAAACCCTGGTTATGTAGTAACAGGAAGGGTCAATTTTCCCATTCCAGTTGTTGTCTGTGGAGGTGGGGTTTCCTAATTGCTTATATATCTTCACAACTAAGACTTCATCAGAGTCACTGATCCACCAGGATTGGACAAGAACCAGTTGAATACAAGACTGAGCCACCTAAGCCCACCACACCAAGCAGGTTTCTCCAGTATAAGACTGTAATACTGTATAGGTCCTTTGCAAAGCTAAAGGGGAAAAAGCTTCAGTCATCAGTCCCAGATACTTAAAAAAGGGCTGGTCAACCACAATTCCAGGAAACCCCAATCCAATCTCACCTTACCTGACCCCCTAGCCAACAGTGAAAAACAATCATGAGGTGGAATCAGCAGAAAAACTCTGGCAACATGAACACAGTAGATCAACTTCCCCAAAAAATGATAAAGCAGACACAGCACAAGATCCCATTCACAAAAAAATGGCTGAGATGTCAGAAATCGAGTTCAGAGTTTGGATAGCAAATAAGATCAACAAAATGGAGGAAATGGTGAAATTAGAATTCAAAGCAGAAATTCAAGAGATGTCCCAAGAATTCAACATATTTAAAGACAAAATGGCCAAAGATTTTGACACATTGAAACAAGAATCTGCAGCCCTCAAAGATCAAAAAAAAATAGTAGACTCCCTCAGTAATAAAATGGAGCAGGAAGAAGAAAGGATCTTGGATATTGAAGACAAAGCTTTTGAACGTTCTCAAACACTCAAAGAGGGAAAAGAGGGAAGAAAAAAAAATGGATCATTCTCTCAGAGAGCTCTGGGATAATTCAAAGAGGTCTAATATTCACCTTATAGGAATACCTGAAAGTGATGAGGTTCCTGCAAAGGATACAGATGCTTTGCTTCATGAAATAATTAAAGAGAATTTTCCAGACATGCCCAGAGATTCTGAAATTCAGATAGAAGACAGTTTTAGAACACTGGCAAGACTCAACCCAAAAAAAATTCTCATAGACACATTATAATTAACTTCACTAAAGTTAACATGAAAGAGAAAATTCTGAAAGCTGTAAGATGGAAGAAAACCATTAAATACAAGGGGAAGAACATAAGAATGACTGCAGATCTCTCTGCTGAAACCTTTCAAGCTAGAAGAGGGTGGTCATTGACTTTAATGTCTTTAAACAAAATAACTTTCAACCCAGGATTCTGTATCCAGCTAAACTGAGTTTCATCTATGATGGAGAAATTAAATATTTTAATGACATTCACATGTTGAAGAAATTTGCCATACCTAAACCAGCTCTTCAGGATTCTCAGACCTATCCTCCATAATGAACAACACAATCCTCCACCACCAAAGTAAACTCATTCAGAAACTTTTGATCAAATTCTTACTTCCATAGTGCCATAAGGATTAAAAATGTCCACTGGACTTTGGAAAAACTCAATACCCAAAACTCTGCCTGGCTTATCATTACTCTCAATTAATGTGAATGGCTTAAATTGCCCTCTAAAGAGACAAAAGTTGGATGACTGGATACAAAAACTCAGGCCAGACATCTTCTGCATTCAAGAATCTCACCTTATCTTAAAAGATAAACATACACTCAGGGTGAAGGGATGGTCATCTATAATTCAGGAAAATGGAAATCAGAAAAAAAGCAGGTGTTGCAATTTTATTCACGGATACAATAAGCTTTAAACCAATCAAAGTAAGAAAAGACAATGATGGTCACTTCTTATTTGTTGGGGGCAACACTCAACATGATGAGATTTCAATTATCAACATCTATGCACCCAACCAGAATGTGCCTCAATTTATAAGAGAAACTCTAACTGACATAAGCAATTTGATTTCCCCCAGCACCATAATTTAACACTCCTCTGGCACTGTTGGATAGATCCTCAAAAAAGAAGCTAAGCAAAGAAATTTTAGAACTAAACTTAACAATTCAACATTTGCATCTAATAGACATCTATAGAAAATTTCATCCAAACAAAACCAAATACACATTCTTCTCATCAGCCCATGGATCATCCTCCAAAATTAATCACATCTAAGTCTAACATCAGAAAATTTAAAAGAACAGAAATCATTCCTTGTATTTTCTCGGACCATCATGGAATAAAAGTTGAACTCAGTAACAACAAGAATCTCCACATGCATACAAAAACATGGCAACTAAATAACTTCACGCTGAACGATAGCTGGGTCATAGACGAGATTAAGAATTTTTGGAACAAAACAATAATGAAGAAACGAACTATCAGAACCTCTGGGATACAGCAAAGTCAGTCCTAAGAGGGAAATTTATAGTGTTCCAAGCCCTCCTCAAGAGAACGGAAAGAGAGGAAGTCCATAACTTAATGGGACATCTCAAGCAACTGGAAAAGGAAGAACTTTCCAACCTTAAACCCAGCAGAAGAAAAGAAATGACTAAAATTAGAGCAAAACTAAATGAAATTGAAAACAAAAGAATCATACAACAGATCAATCAAAGAGTTGGTTTTTTGAAAAGGTCAATAAAATAGATAAACCTTTGGCTAACCTAACCAGAAGTAGAAGAGTAAATCCCTAATTTCATCAATCAGAAATGATAAAGGACAAATAACAACAGACTCCTCAGAAATTCAAAAAATCCTTAATGAATACTACATAAAACTCTACTCTCAGAAGTATGAAAATCTGAAGGAAATAGATCAATACTTTGAAACATGCCACCCTCCTAGACTTAGCCAGAAAGAAGTGAAAATTTTGAAAAAGTCTATTACAAGCTCTGACATAGCATCAACTATAAGAAATCTCCCCAAAAATAAAAGCCCAGGACCAGACACTTCACATCAGAATTCTAACAAACCTTTAAAGAGGAACTAGTATCTATATTACTTCATCTTTTCCAAAACATAGAAAAAGAAGGAATATTTCCCAACTCATTCTATGAAGTAAATATCACCCTGATACTCAACCCAGAAAAAGACCCAACAGGAAAAGAAAATTATAGACCAATTTATCTAATGAATATTGATGCAAAAATATTCAATAAGATCCTAGCAAATAGAATCCAACAACACATCAAACAAATTATACACCATGACCAGGGTGGGTTTCATCCCAGGGTCCCAAGTGTTGCATGACCGGAGACACGAACGAACAGCAGCTTTGCTGTAGGTGTAAACTCGCTCCTGTAATTATTAAGTCAAAAAACAAACTATACACCGTGAGATGGCATATAGCAAAGTTCTTTATTCCAAGTTTAGGTTTTATAGTTTTTCAGTCACGTACACACTTAATCTATTATCAGTTTCATCATAATCTTATTTTTTACATATCTGAAATTTAACTTGAAAGGAAATATTCTGTTATCTTATCAATACAATCCCTTTTGTAATAAATCTCTTCTTCTAAACAGTGACTAATTTATGAGCAGGTATCTAAAGGAACATCACAAAGACAAAATTAGCCACAGGGGAATTGAATATCTTCAAGCATTCACTCAGTTTACCCAGTATGAAGTAATGA
>CAUYPK010057147.1:0-12089 GCA_963574355.1 Loris lydekkerianus | reverse complement strand
GAGCTGGAACATATTCTTCTTAGTAAAGTATCTCAAGAATGGAAGAAAATGTACCCAATGTACTCAGCCCTACTATGAAACTAATTTATGGCTTTCACATGAAAGCTATAACCCAGTTATAACCTAAGAATAGGGGGAAGGGGGAAAGGGAGAGGAGGCAGGAGGGAGGTGGGTAGAGGGAGGGGGATTGGTGGGATGACATCTGCGGTGCATCTTACAAGGGTATATGCGAAACTTAGTAAATGTGGAATGTAAATGTCTTGGCATGCTAACTGGGAAAATGCCAGGAAGTCTATGTTAGCTATTGTGATGAAAATGTGTCAAATGGTCTATGAAGCTAGTGTATAATGCCCCATGATCATATCAATGTACACTGCTATGATTTAATAAATATATAAATAAATATAATAATATATTCTTCCAATGCCTCATCTTTGTTTCATTTCGTTGCTTCCTCCTGCTTTTTCTCTGTTTTTCAAATCAGACTTTTCACACAAATATCTTATGTTCTTTGTCTGCCAATTATTTTTTAAAGTGTGTAGCAAGAAAAAACTCTAATTGAAAGCTGTATGTGCACAAGCAGTATTTGTGAATTGTGGCTCGTATTTCAGAGTAATCAAATATGGGCTATTGGGTGGGGAACTTTGATAGCAATATTTTTAGTTTTAGTTTGTTTTCCCCTTACTTTGGTCATGCTCACCAGCAATATTCTTCCTTGAATTAGGACACTGATGTATTTTCAGCTGTGACGTCCAGCTAGCATTACTCCTAAAATTCTTAGTCCATGTTTACTTTTGCGCATTACTTCACTGCACCCTTACAACCTTCTTATGAAAGTTTTTTATCTCCAGCATAAAGGTGAGGAGAATGAGGTTCAGGGAGGTGACCCAAACCCTTTCTTAATGTCATATATTAGTAACACAGGAAGCAAAATTTGAATCTAAATCTCAGGTTTCTACAACATAGGATTTAAAAATGATTATTATTTTCCAGTATTATAAAGATCACACTTAAATAAATGTATCAATTCAGCAAACAAGAAGTTGAGATAGTCGATCTTTAATGTTGGGCAAATAAAAGTCAAAAAAATGGAACTTTTAAATAGACAGCTGCAAAGATTTTAATCTTCCTACATAGCATGTAGGTCGATGGGCACAGGACTTTGCATTCAAAAGGAATTCAAGAATGAACACTTGAAACAAGAATTCTAACTAGGACTTTGTACAGTGAACTATTGGAGTAATGTTAGTCTTCCCAGATAACTCCTACTAGATACAGAACATATGACACTCTCACCTTTTAAAGCCTGATTAGTACCAGCAAAAACATTGCAAGTTGAAGCATAATATGTAAGATTATTTTCTTACTTCATGACAGGTTAGGAAACTATCATCTTCTTTAAATGCATGACTGCTACATTTTATAATTTCAAATATTTCTTGGAAGTAACTGTGCCTGAGAAGCTGCCTTAGCTGTATTCTAAATTATCTAAAACCATCGGGGAGGAGGTAATAGTTTTCTAAATTATATAATTTTCATTATATATAATTTTCTGTAGTGATTTAAGTTATGTCATTGTAATGAATTTTGTTTTACTTATTCAACAATATCCTTTGATTCTATTTTCTTCATATTCAATTTATGCAAATAAAAACTTTGTTATTTACAAGGCTATGCAACAAAATATTATTGTCATTGATCTAAATTCCTCCTTAGAGCTCCATGTTTAAGTGAATAATTAATCTATGGCTGCAGAAACAAAGAATTGTAAATACCTCCCCACAGATACTTTTTGGTGTTTAGAGATATGAGCAAATGTGCTGTACAATCACCTGTTGTATTATAGCCCATGTTTCCAAATACGATAAGTAAAAATAACTTTCCTCTCTCTAAAACTATAAGCAAGTGAGAGGAGAGTTTCCAGAAAATGACATAGTTTATTCTGTACATTAAATTCAATATGTGTAATAAATAGCAACTTAATTCTCCTGTTAGAAGGATGGTTAACAACGGGGTCATGCCACCAGTTACCACATTTGATAACTTTGCTCAAGCTGTACAAATGGGATGTTTCAGATACTAGAAAATGCATGTTAGTTAAATTCAAACATTCACAAAAATAGTTGCAATATCTTACAGATCCCTCTAAGTACAAATTTGGTTGTCTACTACAACCCAAGCATGTTGTAGTAGAATGCTCGTGTAGCAATATCTAAACCTCTGAGGTTTTCCAGATGGTTATCATCCTTGACTCTTGTTCACAAGGACATTCAAGGATTACAATAGACTGAATATAAAAATGGCCCAAATTCTCCACCTTTACCTGTATCTACGCCTATAAATGTAATTTTTGAGCTTTTCCCTTCCAACAGTGAAATCTCTTTAGCCACTCCACTCATCTGGGATGGTCTTGTGACTTGATTTGTCCAGAAGATAAAGGGTCCAGAAGGGAACTATCCCAGTTCTGAGCCTAAGCATCAGCCATATCCAGAGACCATGAGGATAAAGCTGAGATAGCCTGCTGGAGGGATATAAGAAATCTGTGGCAAGCACTCAGTCATCCTAACTGAACACTTTCTAGATCAGCTTAGAGCCAGCCACCCCCAAACATGAGACAACCCAGCCAAGGTCAAAGGAACTGCCTTCTAGTCCACACTGGAGTGTGCCAGCCACTAGCAAACAACCTGTCCAGCTGACCTGCATACTGGGTAGCAGGGACAAATGTCTGTTTTAAACTACTAAGTTTTGGCATGGTTTATAAAACATTATTATAGTATAGATAAGTGACACGAATATGAATATCCTTAACTATTAAATTGAAATGTTAATAAATGTATAAAAGCTTGTTTGTTTGCCTTTAATAGATTCCTTAGTGGGTCTTCCTTTTTGCAAATCCATGGTTTGTTTCCACTTGACCGAAGTTATTTTAGTCATGACTTTTCATGTTCATTTTAGAAATCCTGAAATATTCCATTTTCACAGACCATGATTCTGACTCCATTATTAGTCAAGAGTAACAAAACACTATTTAGATAACATGGAAATAAATTGACATATCAAATGTTATGACTCATTACCTCCACTAAGCTCAGCAATAACTGTCATTTTGTGACTTGATTTTTCTTTTCTTTTTTTTTGAGACAGAGTCTCACTATGTCACTCTCTATAGAGGGCTGTGCTATCACAGCTCACAGCAATCTCAAACTCTTGGGCTTAAGTGATTCTCTCATCTCAGCTATGTTTTTGTTGCAGTTGTCATTGTTTAGCTGACCCGGGCTGCGTTTAAACCCACCTGCCTGCCTCAGTGCATGTGGCCAGCAACCTAACCACTGAGGTACAGGTGGCGAGCTGACTTAATTATTATTTTTTGCTGACTTAATTTTTTTTAAGTATTTATTCTTTTAGTTCCAAAGAAAATCTGGAGACAAATGTTGTCATCATGCCCATTTCTCACATAAGAAATCTGAATCTTAATCCCACTGAAGGGCTCTTTCAGTTTGATGCCACTTTTCATAAGTTGAAATAAAAATACCTCTGCTTGAGTTAAGACAAGCTAAGTCATGAGCCCCATGAAGTATTCTGAAGAAAATAAGGCAAATGGACACCCTTTAAGATATTTAATATTAATGTTTAATAACTATATAATGTATGGTTATAACATCTCATAATTATGTAGCATTTCAGAGATTTCAAAACCCTGAAGATATAGGAAGGGATGTTAAATGTCTCTTTCCATAGACAGAAATACCAAAGTGTAGAGGGAATGATGAGGTCACCAGGGTCATACAATGAAGGAACCAGATGTAGTTCATCCCAGTTTTTAGACACTAATACCAAAAGCCTGAGTTTGACCCTTTATTTGGAAGGGATTTATTCAGGCCATTTCCTTAATATTCTGCATGTACAAGTTGCCCAGGAATGTGGCTGAGATCATCACGGCCCAAGAGGAAAAGTCACGCCAAGTAAGTTAAAGGGAAGACTACTCCTGACTTAGCTGGGGTGAGAAGTGTCACGACTTTGCAAGTTAGTACTCACTGTGACACACTACACAGAAGAATCTATTCATGAAGAAATGGACCAAACTGATTCATGGGCTTCTGTGCCTTGTTTAGAGCTCATAGTCAGAACAATCCTTGAATCAGTATTTTGTTCTCTCCAAAAGGAGGGGTGAATGTACTGTCACATTCAATTAATGAAGACTATGCTTTGATACTAGCAGTGTGGATAGATTGAGCCTGTACTTATTGTGCAAATAGAATGCCATTTGTTCTCTGGAAGATCTTGGATACAAATGACAGCTAGCAGCCCTCTGGAACCCAGGACTATAGCCACAACTGACAGCTGCATGCAGTGTAAGTGGTGAGTTAAACCGTGGACCCAATCTGTTTATGTCTTCTTAACAAGAGCAAGTTACTCTTCCAAAGATTTGCAGCAGCCTGGTTAGCACATCAGGGCTGTCCAAGTACATCAGCTTTCTTACTCTCCAGTCAAGCAAAGGCTGAGTAGTCAAGTGAATTTTCACATTTTCACATCTCTCAATTAATGCTTGAGTTGGCAAGCTCTCCATGAGGGAGGCCTTCTGTTGAGCCATCTAGATCCACTGCCTATTCTTGCCTACCCTGTTCTCTGTCCTGGCTTCTGGGATGTTAACCTGGATGGGTTTCTTAACAGAGGTTCTTTGCTGTATGTCTTCTGTTTGGCTTCAGATATAGGGTACATCAGGAGAGTGAAGTCAGAGTATTTATTCGCCTAGCTTCCTGCCAGCTGATTCTCAGTAAATTGACTACTTCCACTTACTGTCCAGCTTCTATCAAGCTGCTCTTCCAGCTCTCTCCATGGGCTCTAGGAACACTTCTCCTTACCTCTTCAGTGTTGGGAGTGGTAGAAGCTCTCTGATGTATCACTAGGCCCCAGGAACTGCAGTAGCCCTTATTTCCTACCTAAACTTTGTCATAGTCCTTTTATCAATTTTATCAATTGCCCAGCTTGAATGTGTCATCAGCTTCCTGCTAGAATCCTTGACTCATACTCTGTTGGATGGTATCTCACTAGAATCAAGAATTTTATGTTCACTT
Source organism: Loris lydekkerianus (assembly GCA_963574355.1). NCBI lineage: Eukaryota > Metazoa > Chordata > Mammalia > Primates > Lorisidae > Loris > Loris lydekkerianus. The sequence continues at coordinate 7,014 of CAUYPK010057147.1, read as the reverse complement.
ATTAAAAGCAAATGTGATGTGTTGTTTACATTTTAATGAGTAGTCTACATGCTATACTGAAAAGCACAAGAACTTGGTTTTCACCCCTGCCATATATGACTTAGTTTTGTGACCATAGGCAGCTAACTTCTATTAGTTTTTTTGTTTTGTTTTGTTTTATTTATTTTTATTTATTTATTTAATTTTATTTGGTTATTGATATATGTCAGGCACTGGCTAGGACCCGGAAAACAAAAATAAATAATACAAGATATCTTCCCTCACGTAGCTCTTAATTCTAATAGGTAAGATAGAAACATAAACAAAGACATCTAACACAACATGATAAAAGCTAGATGGTGGTGTGCATAAATTATATTTACCTACAGCGACTTTCATTTTTCCTCTTTTGTAAATGAGCACAATGATATCACCCTTCAAACTATATGAAGTGAGATAGCAAGTTATTAGATGTTGCAGATGAAAATATTTGGAAATGCTTAGGGATATTCAGTGGCAAAGTTATTATTAGTAGAAGTATTACTATAATATTACTATGTCACTATGTTACTTGCTTTACTTCTCACTGCTATAAAATGAATTAATTATAGTGTTTGTTATTTTCTGGCAACATCAGAAATTTAGATATTATTGCTCTCCAGGAAAATCTTTGTCTAACATGTAGAAATGTAGTGGAAATACAACTAAATACCTTGAACGTCTAATCATATGAATTTGACGTCATACTCAGCAAACAGCACTATAAAAATGAAGTCACAGAGTCAGTGGAATCCTGGTGATTCTGTTGCATCATGAATAACTTCCCAGATAGGGGTTTAGAGATTCTGTCCTGCTGCTACTCCTTCAAAAAACAATTAATAAAATATATAATCAATGATATTCAGATGGCTGTTCCTAAAGGTTAGATCTGTATTTTTATCCAACATTACTGCTGAAGACCTCTCATTAAAAAGTAAGAATCATTTTCAATTCTAAAACTGCATAAAGATCATGTTTGGTACAAATTTGTGCTTCCTTTTTTTCTTATACTTATAGCAATCTCTCTTCCTTTTGGGGAACTTCATCCATGTAGGGTAAGTGAGGTTGTTCAGGTGTTCAAATTTTATTTCTTTCCACCTTGGGAATATGAGACTCAGATCTGAAAAATCAGACAATCCAAATCACTTAGCCATGAAGTTTGGCCTGAGATTAGTCATGTGGTTCAAGCCAAGCCAGGTAGGATCTTTACTGAAACTACTTTGGAGCAACTACCAGAAAAGACCCAAGATGCCATTGGAATTGGTAGACTGACAGATGGAAACTAGTAGCCATCATGTCAACCATGAGGATGGAGCACATCTAACAGATGGACAATGAGATACAGGGTTCAGCCATAAACAAAGATAATATACCCATGGACATTTCAATTATATCAGCAGAGGAAAAAAAAAATGTTTCTTTGCTAAAGCTAATTTAAGTACCTGGTAATGACAATCAAGTCTTGTTTATTGCATATTGCCATAGAGCTTGAGATGAAGATGAATAAATTAGAAATCCCCTTTCCTCTTAAGAAAATTCAGAAAGGATATGTGAAGTATTCAAACTAATATTTTCACTATAATATGAGATGATTTTGTAAGTATAAAATAAAAACAAGAAGCTATGAGACCTCCTGGGTAGCTGAACACGTGGCAGTTCATGGAGATTGTGTTATCCCTTCCCCCACACTTTGCCCAGGGAGTCTCTTCATCTGTTATCCTTTGTAATATTCTGATAAAGGTGCGCAAAAGGGAACACGGTCAAGGCCTTTGACACCAAAGGCGGTGCCCAAGAAGGTCGAGGAAGACCTGCCAACCATCCCGTCAATGAGCAAATAAGGTCACACTCAAGACCACCATAAGAGCTGTGCTGTGACCGTGATCACCCCCCCCCCCCACCTATGTAAGACCTGGGCTGTGGCCGCAACTGGCGCCCACCTGGACCTTCATAAGAGCTGCACCGCCTAGACCATCGAAAGACTGTGATGGGCTCCCACCTGGACCTCGGTAAGAGCTGCGCCAAAACCCCCCACCCATGACCCATGCCCACCGGGCCTCTGCACACCCTAACCAGGAACTGCAGGAGCAGCGCAACCCTGTGTCCTCCCTCCTGTACCCTCCCTGCCTCCACATCAGCCTGCTCATCTGGCCAGGGACTCTGGTAGCCGAGGGTCCTCCAGAGCCCTCCCTGCCACTGTGCAGAGCCCTTCTCCTGGCCAGAGACTACTGGAGCCTTGAGGCCTCTGTGCCAAAGTCACTGGGTGCCAGGCACTCACAGAAACATGTGAACCACTCCCTGCCCTGTTGCTGGATCCAGGTGTGTCACACTACAGAGCTGCTTCCACAACCAGAACTCCCCTGGCTGGGGCAGCCACAGAAGAACAACACAGGGTCACTCCCTACAAAGATCCAGCAACAATAGAGTGATCCTGCTGGGGTCTAATTTTGAAGAGCCACCTACCCAACTCTGAGGATGGTCAGAGGCAATGGTAAAAAACAATCACAAGACCAAAACAAAAGAAAAACTCTGGCAATGTGAATAATCAGAGTAGATCAACTCCCACAAGGAACAATGGGGCAGACACAGCACAAGATCCCATGCACAAATAGCTGAGAGGTCAGAAATCAAATTCAGAATCTGGATAGCAAATAACATTGAATTAGAATTCCAAGTAGTAACTCAAAACATATCTCAGGAATTCAATGAATTCAAAGACCAAATGACCAAAGATTTTGACACATTGAGACAAGAAGTTGTAGCCCTCAAAGGTCTGTAAAACACAGTAGAATCCCTCAGTAACAGAATGGAGCAAGCAGAAGAAAGGATTTCTGACATGGAAGAAAAAGCTTTTGAACGCTCCCAAACTCTCAGAGAGGAAGAGAAATGGAGGGCAAAAACAGATCACTCTCTCAGAGAGCTCTGGGATAATTTGAAGAAAACCAATATTCATCTCACAAGGATCCCTAAAAGTGATGAAGTGGCTTCACAAGGCACAGAGTCTCTTCTCCATGAGATTATCAAGGAGAACTTCCCAGACATACCGAGAGATTCTGAAATTCAGATAGCAGACAGTTTTACAACTCCAGCATGACTTAACCCAAATAAGACATCCCCCAGACACATCATAATCAATTTCACTAAAGTTAATATGAAGGAGAAAATTCTGAAAGCTGCCAGACGAAAGAAAACCATCACCTACAAGGGGAAAGCTATTAGAATAACTGCAGATCTCTCTGCTAAAACCTTTCAAGCCAGAAGAGAAAAGTCATCAACTTTTAATCTCATAAAATAAAATAATTTTCAAACCAGGATCCTGTACCCAGCTAAACTGAGTTTCATTTATGATGGAGAAATTAAATACTTTAATGACATTCACATGTTGAAGAAGTTTGCCACAACTAAACCAGCTCTCCAGGATATTCTCAGACCTATCCTTCATAAAGACCAGCATAACCCTCCACCCCAAAAGTAAACCCACCCAGAAAATTTTGATCAAATTCCAACTTCCACAGTCGCAAAAGGATTAAAAATGTCCACCGCACTCTCAAAAGGTTTATCAATATTCTCAATTAATGTGAATGATTAATTGAATAATTAATGTGAACTTAAATTGTCCTTTAAAGAGGCACAGGTTGGCTGACTGGATACAAAAACTCAAGCCAGATATATGCTGCATCCAAGAATCGCATATTACATTAAAAGACAAATATAGACTCAAGGTGAAGGGATGCTCATCTATACTCCAGGCAAATGGAAAGCAGAAAAAAGCAGGCATTACAATCCTATTCACAGATGCAATAGGCTTTAAACCAACCAAAATAAGGAAGAATAAGGATGGACACATCATATTTGTTAAAGGTAATAATACGATGAGATTTCAATTATTAATATTTATGCACCCAACCAGAACGCACCGCAATTTATAAGAGAAACACTAACAGACATGAGCAACTTGATTTCCTCCAGTTCCATAGTAGTTGGAGATTTTAACATCCCTTTAGCAGTGCTGGATAGATCCTCCAAAAAGAAGCTTAGCAAAGAAATTTTAGATTTAAACTTAACCATTGAATCTGGACTTAACAAACATCTACAGAACATTTCATCCCAACAAAACTGCATACACATTCTTCTCATCAGCCCACAAAACATACTCCAAAATTGACAACATCTCAGGCCACAAATCTAACCTCAGCAAATTTAAAAAAATAGAAATTATTTCTTGCATCTTCTCAGACCATCATGGAATAAAAGTTGAACTCAATAACAATAGAAATCTACATACCCATACAAGAATATGGAAGCTAAATAACCTTATGCTGAAGGATAGATGGGTTATAGAAGAGATTAAGAAGGAAATCACCAAATTTTTGGAGAAAAACAACAATCAAGACACGAATTATCAGGACCTCTGGGATACTGCAAAGGCAGTCCTAAGAGGGAAATTTATAACACTGCAAGCCTTCCTCAAGAGAATGGAAAGAGAGGAACTTAATAACTTAATGGGACATTTCAAGCAACTGGAGAAGGAAGAACATTCCAACCCCAAACCCAGCAGAAAAAAAAAAATAATGAAAATCAGAGAATAATTAAATGAAATTGAAAACCAAAGAATTATACAACAGATCAATAAATCCAAAAGTTTGTTTTTTAAAAAGATCAATAAAATAGATAAACCTTTGGCAACCTAACCAGGAAAAAAAGAGTAAAATCTCTAATTTCATCAATCAGAAATGGTAACGATGAAATAACAACAGACCCCTTAGAAATTCAAGTAATCCTTTACAAATACTACAAGAAACTCTACATTCAGAAATATGAAAATCTGACAAAAATCAACCAATATCTAGAAGTACCCCAACTACCAAGACTTAGCCAGAACAAAGTAGAAATGTTGAACAGGCCTATATCAAGTTCTGAAATAGCATAAACTATACAAAATCTCTCTAAAAAGAAAAGCCCAGGACCAGGTGGCTTTACATCAAAATTCCACCAAACCTTTAAAGAACTAGTACCTATATTACTAAACCTCTTCCAAAATATAGAAAAAGAAGAAATACTACCCAACACATTCTACAAACCAAACATCACCTTGATCCCCAAACCAGGAAAAGACCCAACAACAAAAAAAAATTATAGACCAATATCACTAATGAATATTAATACAAAAAATACTCAATAGGATCCTAACAAACAGAATCCAACAACACATCAAAAAAATTATATACCACGATCAAGTGGGATTTATCCCTGGGTCTCAAGACTGGTTCAATATACATAAATCTATAAATGTAATTCAGCACATAAACAAACTAAAAATTAAAGCCCATATGATTCTCTCAATTGATGCACAGGTTTTTTATAATATCCAGCATCCCTTCATGATCAGAACAGTTAAGAAAATTGGTATAGAAGGAACATTTCTTAAACTAACAGAGGCCATCTACAGCAAACCCACAGCCAATATCGTATTGAATGGAGTTAAATTGAAATCATTTCCACTTAGATCAGGAACCAGGCAAGGTTGCCCATTGTCTCCATTGCTCTTTAACATTATAATGGAAGTTTTAGCAATTGCAATTAGGGAAGAAAAGGCGATCAAGGGTATCCATGTAGGGTCAGAAGAGATCAAACTTTCACTCTTCGCAGATGATATGATCATATATCTAGAAAACATCAGGGATTCTTCTACAAAAGTTCTACAAGTGATCAAGGAATAAAACAATGTCTCAGGCTACAAAATCAATACCCATAAATCTGTAGTCTTTATATATACCAACAACAGCCAAGCAGAAAAAACAGTTAAGGACTCTATCCCTTTCACAGTAGAGCCAAAGAAGATGAAATATTTGGGAGTATACCTAACAAAGGACATGAAAGATCTCTACAGAGAGAACTATGAAACTTTAAGAAAAGAAATAGCTGAAGATGTTAACAAATGGAAAAACATAACATTCTCATGGCTGGGAAGAATCAACATTGTTAAAATATCTATACTACCCAAAGCAATATATAATTTTAATACAATTCCTATAAATGCTTCATTGTCATATTTTAAAGATCTTGAAAAAATAATACTTCATTTTATATGGAATCAGAAAAAACCTTGAACAGACAAGACATTACTCAGAAATAAAAACAAAGCAGGAGTAATCACGCTACCAGACCTGAGACTGTACTATAAATCAATAGTGATCAAAACAGCATGGTACTAGCACAAAAAAAGAGAAGTAGATGTCTGGAACAGAATAGTGAACCAAGAGATGAATCCAGCTACTTAGCATTGTTTGATCTTTGACAAGCCAATTAAAAACATTCAGTGGGGAAAATGATTTAACAAATGGTGGTGGGTGAACTGGCTAGCAATCTGTAAAAGACTGAAACCAGACCCACAACTTTCACCATTAACTAAGATAGACTCTCACTGGATAAAAGATTTAACTTAAGACATGAAACTATAAAAATACTTAAAGAAAGTGCAGGAAAAATCTTGAAGGAATCGGCCTCGGTGAACATTTTATGAGGAGTCCCCAGGGTTTTGATTGAAGCAGTATCAAAAATACATTACTGGGACAAGATGTTGGACTGAAGCCAGCTTTCCACAGAGGCTCCCATCCAGAAGGAGAGTTAAAAGATGGAAATTTAGTAAGTAACCTGGAGGATTCGAGCTGTACCAAGAGAGAAGGTTGAAGAACACACAGCAACACCACTGAGGCAAGCTGAGACCACAAGGACGCAAACAAAAGGTACAAAATCCATCACCAAGTGGACGGGAGTCTCCCCTCCCCCACGGGTCTGGCTTAAGAGTCCTACAAACAAAAGGACAGAAATCAAAAGCCCTCCCACTTCATTTCACGGGAGCAACCTTCTAAAAACTGGTCCTACCTCCCCTACTGGGGTGCCATGGTGCTCCCCTGCCAGGCATAAAACTGTATAAAACTTTAAATATCTTTCCCAGCAGTCCAACACTCCCCTCCACTCACACGGAGGTCTGGAGAT
>CAUYPK010057145.1:0-38688 GCA_963574355.1 Loris lydekkerianus | reverse complement strand
GCAGTAAATATATCTTGTTGAATATTGTCTGGGCAGCAGGTGATCTGCTGGGGTATGATATGTTAATCACAATGCTGATATGACTGGAGGTCTCCACTGATTTGTCAAACCCCACAGGGTAGACACCTTAAGTCTCTCTTCAGCCCTCTTAAAAGGCACTTTAAGCTTCTAAACTTGCTAAGCAGAAGCTTTCCCAGGAAAATGTTTGTTGCTAGAATCACTGCTGAAGTGGCTATCCACTTACCCAGTGTGCCAAAACTGGTCTCACTTCCCTCCTGAGGGTTAGGGCTGTAAGGTGTCTCAGACCCCGCCTTTAGGCTGCTCAGTCACTTGGTTACTAGCTCTGCCGGATCCATGCTCTGCAACCCTGAGGGTGGACCTTGCTGGGGCAGTTCTTTGCCAATGGCTCTCTGTGGCCCACAGCCAAACACTATTAGCTCCGTCTGGCTCAGCAGCTCAGACTGGGGCCCTAGCCAATGCCCAAGGTTCTCCACACTCCTGCACAAGCTCTCCCCAAGGCAGTTCAACTGAGTGCCAAGTCCAAAAACACCACACAGTTCACAGGTAAGGCCTTTCCAGTTTGCAGTCTCACTGCTACTGTACTTACAGTTGCCTGCGGGATTAGACCAATTGAACACACGCAACCACTTGCCAGTTTTCCACTGTTTTTGTCCTCCTCTTGGGGTCCCAAAGTCTCTTGCTGACTCCCTGTATTCTCACAGGGATGATTATAGGCAAATCCCACCAGCCAGAGATGCCTGGAGTCTCCCCAGGTTCACGGGGCCCAGATGCAAGGAAGTTGTTACTTGGCCACCATCTTGCTGTCCTCCAATTCTCCATATATTTTCAATCATCAATCCAGGACATTTCCAATGGAGGTTTGGGTCAGAGACTTTGAGACTCAAGAGAGGTGCAGAAGGTAGAAAATGACCAACTCTTTTCTTAAATAAACCCTTCCCTTTGGCAAAAAAGAAAAAAAAAAGTAGTGGGTAAATTATGTTTTTTTCAAAATAATGACTCTGGTTAAATTAAATATTCATTATTTATTCACAGTTTTTAAAAAATGAATCTTGAATCCTAACTCACACTATCCATTAAATATCAATTACAAATGGTTTGCAGATACAAATGAGAAAGTTATAAAAAAAAATTTTAGAAAAAAACATAGGTGATATCTTCATAAATTGTGGCAGGCAAAGATTTCTTAAATAAAAAGTAGTCAATATAAAGTAAAAATTTATTAAAGTAGATTATACAGTTAATTAAAAACATTTAATATATTACAGAAAAGTTTCTTAAGAATAAGTTAATAATGATATTCAAAGGCAAGTTATGGACTTATGAATTTTATTTGTAGATCTTATTCCTAATAAATGAGCCATATGTAGAATATAAGTGCATACAAATCACTATCAAAAAGACAACCCAATAGTAAACATTGAGTTTGAAAAGGCACATATCAAAGAAGTATGAATATGATATGAAAAATACAATATTAAAAATTTTACATTTATGTTATCAAAATGATACAAGTTAAAAGTGTAATACTAGTACAGAACTCATCTAAAATAGGCTAACATGAAAACACCAGGCAATAATGAGTTTTTTCAAGAATACGAAACAAGAAGAACCACAATGCAGTGAAGATCAGAATGAAGATTGAGATAAGAACTTCAAAAAACTGTTTGGTTTGTACTAGCGTTGAAAATAAGTATGCCCAGTAATTCCACTTTTGTATTGTCATATCCAAAAGATATTATATTGCCATATCAGAAAGACCCCCCCACACACAAACACATGTACACACAAATTATCCATTACAAACTTGGTGAAACCTGGATGGTTTCCCTGAAGTAGGGATTTTTTCCCCTAACACTTTGAAGGACAAATGGCACGTACTGAGAGAGGGACTCAGTCACACATCCGGTAGGGTGTTATACACACAAATATATATACATATATTTAAATATATATATTTATAAATAAATATATATTCATATGTTTTACTAAAAGATAAACTATAATGCTCTTAGTAGAACTGTTAACAATAGCAGTTTTAAATAAGGAACAACTCCAATGCCCATTAACAAAGTACTGAAGAATAATAAAAATGAAAAACTACGGGTGTGTGGTGACTAAAAGGGCACATAAAAGGGTTCCCACATAATATTCAGTTTCTTACTTGAGGAAAAGGTACACAGGTATGTTAACTTTATTTATTTATTTATTTATTTATTTTTATTAAATCATAGCTGTGTACATTAATATGATCATGGGGCATCATATACTTGGTTCATAGACCGTTTGACACATTTTCATCACACTAGTTAACATAGCCTTCCTGGCATTTTCTTAGTTACTGTGCCAAGATATTTACATTCCACATTTACTAAGTTTCACATATACCCTTGTAAGATGCACTGCAGGTATAATCCTATCAATCCCCCTCCCTCTACTCACCTCCTCCTCCCTCCCCACCCTTTCTCCATTCCCCCAATTCTTAGGTTGTAACTGGGTTATAGCTTTCATATGAAGGTCCTAAATTAGTTCATAGCAGGGGTGAATACATTGGGTACTTTTTCTTCCATTCTTGAGACACTTTACTGAGAAGAATATGTTCCAGCTCCATCAATGTAAACATGAAAGAGGTAAAGTCTCCATCTTTCTTTAAGGCTGCATTGTATTCCATGATGTACATATACCACAGTGTATTAATCCATTTGTGGATCAATGGGTATTTGGGCTTTTCCATGACTTAGCAATTATGAATAGGGCTGCAATAAACATTCTGGTACAAATATCTTTGTTGTGATGTGATTTTTGGTCTTCTGGGTATATTCCCAGTAGAGGAATTACAGGATTGAATGGCAGTTCTATTTTTAGATCTCTAAGTGTTCTCCATATATCTTTCCAGAATGAATGTAATAATGTGCATTCCCACAAGCAGTGTAAAAGTGTTCCCTTTTCTCCGCATCCATGCCAACATCTCTGGTCTTGGGATTTTGTGATATAGGCTAGTCTCCCTGGAGTTAGATGATATCTCAAAGTAGTTTTGATTTGCATTTCTCTGATGATTAGAGATGATGAGAATTTTTTCATATGTCTGAAGTTTGACCAGAAGTTTCTGAGTGAGTTTACTTTTGTAGTAGAGGATTGAGTTGGTCATTATGGAGGATGGGTCTGAGAATATCCTGAAGAGCTGGTTTGGTTATGGCAAATTTGTTCAACATATGAATGTCATTAAAGTATTTAATTTCTTCATCATAAATGAAACTCAGTTTAGCTGGGTACAAGATCCGCGTTTGAATGTTGTTTTGATTTAGGAGATTAAAAGTCGATGGCCACCCTCTTCTGGCTTGAAAAGTTTCAGCAGAGAGATCTGCAGTCATTCTAATATTCTTCCCTTTGAAGGCAATAGATTTCTTTTGCCTGACCACTTTGAGAATTGTCTCCTTCATATTAATTTTAGTGAAGTTAATTATGATATGCCTGGGGAATGTCTTATTGGGGTTGAGTTGTGCTGGGGTTCTGAAGTTGTCTGCTACCTGAATTTCAGATTCTCTAGGCATGTCCAAAAAATTCTCTTTCATAATTTCATGCAGAAGGGCCTCTGTGCCCATTGAGGCCACTTCATCAGTTGCAGGAATTCCTATAAGTCGGATATTTGCCTTCTTCAAGTTGTCCCAGAGCTCTCTGAGAGAATGATCCATTTTTGCTCTCCATTTCTCTTCCTCTTTGAGAGTTTGGGAGCGTTCAAAGGCTTTATCTTCATTGTCAGAAATCCTTTCTTCTACTTGGTCCATTCTGTTGCTGAGGGATTCTACTGTATTTTTCATATTTTTGAGGGCTGCAAATTCTTGCTTCAGTGTGTCTAAATCTTCGGTGGTTTTGTCTTTAAATTCGTTAAATTATTGAGACAACTTTTGAATTTCTTCTCAGATTCCTAATTCCATTTTATTAATTTTGTCTGCAATTCAAATTCTGAATTCGATTTCTGACATGTCAGCCAGTTGTTTATGAATGGGATCTTCAATATCTTTCCTTGGGGGGTTTGATCTGTTCTGGTTATTCATGTTACCAGAGTTTTTCTGCTGATTCTGCCCCATGGTTGTTTTACTCTTTGATTTTTTCCCTGGGACTTTGTTTAGGGCCTGTACAGCGTTGTGGCCTGAGAGACTGGGGCCCTGTCTGGGGTGGTGGGGCTAAGTGGTTCTGTCTTATTTTAAGCTGGTTTCTGTTTGATTCCAATGAAGCACTTACTCTGGGTCCAAGTCTCAGCTCTCTGAGTCAGCCCCACCCTGGAAGCTTACCAGGTCTGTGAGTCACTTTAGGCAAATTCTTTACTCACAGGTGGCCTCCTCTGGTTGCCCAGGGAGACAGGGAGTGTGGCTTCAGCCACCTCAGGGAATTGCCATTCTGGTGTGGGTCTCTCCCAGCCTCACTCCCGTGCCCCAGAGTTAGCACTGACCAGCCTCAGATCGGGCACTGTTCATGCCCCAATAAGTCCCCCAAGAATCTGGACTCCCAGGGCACAGGCCTCCAGATCTCAGAGTGAGGGCAGAGGGGAGCACTGGGAGCTCAGAGCCACTGGCAGGGAGCACACATGGTTTCACTCAGTTTTATGCCTGGCCTCACTGCTGCTGCTCGGGCCTCCAGATCTCAGAGTGAAGGCGAGGGGTGGAGCGCTGGGAGCCCAGAGCTGCCGGTAGCAAACACACTCAGATCCACTCAGTTTTATGCCCCACCAAACCGCCGTCACTCAGGCCTCCAGCGCTCAGCGTGACCGTGGGTGGGGGGAGGCACAGGGGGAGAGCACTGGGAGTCCAGAGCCGCAGGTAATGAGCACACTCAGTTCCACTCAGTTTTTTGCCCGGCGCACTGCCGCCGCTCAGGTCTCGAGATCTCAGAGTGAGGGTGGGGGGAGGAGCGCTGGGAGCCCAGAGCCACTGGCAGCGAGCTCACACAGTTCCACTTAGGTTTATGCCTGGTTATATGCTGCCCAAGGATGGCTGGGACTTCAGAGTTGTAGGCAAAGGCTATTTACAGTTTTATACAGTTTTATGCCTGGCAGGAGAATGCCTTGGCACCCTAGTAGGGGAGATAGGTCCAGATTTCAGTGGGTCTCCCCATGGAGTGTAGTGGGAGGGCCTTTGATTTCTGCCTATTTTTTTGTGGGGCTCTTAAGCCGATCGGATGGGGGAAGGGGGATTCCCATACATCCGCTTGGTGATGGGTTTTGTACCTTTTGTTTGTATCCTTGTGGTCACAGCTCTCCTCAGTGGGGTTGATGTGCGTTCTTCAACTTTCTTTCTTGGTGCTGCTTAAATCCATCAGGTTACTTGCTAAATTTTCATCCTTTAACTCTCCTTCAGGAAGGAGCCTCTGTGGAAGGCTGGCTTCAGTCTGCCATCTTGTCTCCCCTACCAGTATCTTAACTTTATAATTACACATCAATCTCTACCCAAATGATTTTTTTTTTTGTAGTTTTTGGCTGGGGCTGGGTTTGAACCCACCACCTCCAGCATATGGATCCGGCGCCCCACTCTTTTGAGCCACAGGCGCTGCCCATCCAAATTATTTTTAAAATTTTATGTGTGAATATTATATTATACTTTTAAAAGTCTTTTAAAAGTATCCATCAGTCTTGTCACTACTATCCCAGAAGACTTTTTTATCTGTCACCCCACTGTATGTGTGACTTAGTCCCTCTTTTGGTAGGTGCCATATGATCCTCCAAAGTGTTAGCAGAAAAAAAAATCACAAATTTGAGGACACCATTGGTGAATCTAGGTTTCACCAAGTTTTTACTGCAGATGAGCAGTGTTCCAACTGTCCACATGCAACTCTCTGTAGTATGAACACATGGAGAAAAGAACGGATTTAATATTCTATCTTAAAAAAAAAATGCTGAAGCTACTGAGTAGTACTTGTCCTGTGAACTGAAAGTGTATGCTGAGAAGCCAAACTGGGGTAACTGATACTCTGTTATTTGTTTATGTTCCACACTACCCTTCTATGCAAAAAGCATCACAAATCTGAAGCACTGTGTATTCAAGCTCTGTTTTTTACTGAAATTAGATTTCTTCTCTTCTCCATATTGTCAGTGAATTGCAAATACCATATTGTTTATTCTTTTTGAAGACTACTTCCTTTTGTCATCTACTTTTTGCCATCTTTAAGACTATCACATAATGACTATTCTTTCTGTTGTTATTTACTCAAACAAAGGATACCTTAGGATGATGCTGGGGAAAACCACTGTTGAAGCTTCTTTTTCTCCTGAACCACTTCTCCGTGTAGTGTACCAATTAGCATAGTTGAGAAAGTCTTTTTCTAGTTGTAATGGCTCTAAATAGGAATTGAACCACCTCCATTTCTCCCTTGTCTGTTTCATCAGAAAAGGAATGTTGCTTTTAATGAAGCTGTGCATTAACTACATTTCCATTAAATGGTGGGGAGTTTTTGTGCATACTTTGATTATAATTAATCTGCTTGAATTATAAGGATTTCTATACCTAAAGTGTGGATGTAAGTAAAAGCAATAATCTCATAAAAAAAAACTCACTAAAGTTTGAGATATTTTTATTTTATTCAGAAATCAGTGCTATTCCCATAAGCACACTGTGGAATCTCAGCAAGGCAGAAATGACAATAATGATGTCACCAGCCTCCAAGTGGAGATTTTTCCAAGTTCTTGGTGACTGATGTTGGAAAACAATTTCAGGATGCACCACATAAGCCAAGCAAGGGGCAGCCTTTTATTGAAAGTGAACGCACCTTCTCAGGAAAAAGAACGGGCAGGCGTTAAATAAAACCAATGGCATTGGATGAAAGTGGTTTTAGATCTTTTGTTGTTTTACTAAATAAGGAGAGTAATACTCAAGACCAACAGGTTGGTTTTTGCTAAGAATTTAGGTAGCAATTTCTAGAATTAGATTCTCTCCCATTTTCATACTTTACAGGGTTTTCCTAGAAATTTCATTATGATTTCAATGTGGAGATATTTTGAAACTACAGTGTAAATGATATTGTAATTAGCCGAAATTCATGTAAGGCTATAGTGATAGCTGACAAGCTGGTGAAGCCAGCAGTTCTTCCATGCAGTCATCAGCCCCACTAGTTAGTTCCTGCTTGAGGGTTGCTTGCTTAACACCTGCACCTGCTTAACACTCTGCAAGCCCCTACACTCAGTCTCATCCGTCTTTTGATCTACTCGAACAATAATAATTGAGTCTTTATGCTGTTAGGGCATTCATCAAGTTTTGCTAGAGATTCATTAATATACCCACATTACAAAAATAACTAGAAAAATAGTTTTAACAGCATGACTGACAGAGACAGTGGTGCTATGGCAGTATCTGACCAGCATAAGTAACATTTAGGTTTTTATAAGATGGTTTCTCAACATGACTTTGATTAGATTTCATGAGTTGGTTTCTCATATTTTTAACTAAAATCCAATTGATACAAATACCAATATGCACATTTTACAATTTTATTTATTCCTGATTAGCAACTCAAGCCCAGATAGATGGCTACACTGATTGTGGATTGATAGGGTTATGTATACTAGAAGGACAGAGAGTACAGAATCAAAGCCAGATACGGAAGAAACTTGAGATAGAAAGGAATGAACAAAGGGAAAGAAAAGCTGTTTATACAGATATAGTAGGATAATTTCAAGGGAGAGCTTCAAGATAGTATTTTTTACCAACATTAAAAGGTCTGATTATGGAGGTGAAGTAATAATGGTATCATGACTCAGAGTGTTGTCCGGGAAGATCACTGCAATAAAGTGAAAGGGAGGTTATTGAAATTTTGATATAGAGAAACTGAGAGGCTAATAAATTCAACAATTGGGCCATATTTTGAGTCACAAAGATTTTGGGGTTTTGAGTCTGGCGCCAACATTCTCTATAAGCGAAAATAAGAAGCTAGAGTTCCTCTGATGCTAAGGATGGCGAGGAGGCCACAGCTGAAATATATTGGCATCAAAGTAAAACACATTTTAAATATAAGAGGCCCAGGCCAGTAGCTCATGCCTGCAATCCTAGCACTTTGGCACTTTGGGAAGCCAAGGCAGGAGGGTCAATTAAGGCCAAAAATTCAAGACCAGCCTGAGCAATATAAGGAAACCCAATTTCTACAAAAACTAAAAAAAAAAAAAAAATTATCTGGGAATGGTGGTGCATCTCTGTAGTCTCAGCTACTTGGAAGATCCCTTGAGCCCAGGATTTTTAGTTTAAGGTTTTAGTGAGCTATGGTTACTGAACTCTAGCTGGACAACAGAGTGAAACACTATCTCCAAAAAAGAAAGGAAGGAAGGAAGGAAGGAAGGAAGGAAGGAAGGAAGGAAGGAAGGAAGGAACAAAAGTAGCAAAGCACTAGTCTGAGAGTTGCAGCAGAGAAGTTGCTACTGCCACATTTGACCCTCCAGGCAGGGTCACTCCTGTCTTACTGTGTAATGCCCTTCAAATTATTCTTTGCAAAACTGAAGTGCACATGTAGTATTACTAAATACGGTAGAATCTTTATAAGTTGATCATCCAAAGGACTGTAACAAACTGGTCAACATACAGAGGTGGTGGGGCGGCACCTGTGGCTCATAGGAGTAGGGCGCTGGCCCCATATACTGGAGGTGGTGGGTTCAAATGGGGCACGGTCAAAACAAACAAACAAACAAAAAAAAAACAAAAAAAACAAACCATACAGATGTGGTTAACATAAGGAACTAGGACTACTATACTGATAGATACATATACCTCACTTTCTTATACAGCATTCATTACAGAATACTGAATCTGGTTCATTTGTTTGAACTAGATTAATGTGACTTCATTGATATCATTGAGGGAAGTTTTTCTTCCTTTCTCCTGTAGGTCTTCACTTTCCTTACCATATTTCTCCAAGTACTTATGTTTATATTTTTGGATGTTTCTAACTATGGTCTTACTAGTTTTGCCATCTTCTTTGTCTGCTATTTGCCAAAAAATGTAGAAAATCAACCTTTTCTTTCAATGACAGCTCTTTTTTTCCTTCGGGCCATACATGACTCGATTAACTATAAAGTGTTTCAGTTATTATAGTATGTACCTACAATTAAGAATAGTCCTTCACATTAAAAAACTCTTCCACAACACATAATGAAAAATAGGATGTTAGGCCTACTCCACCTGATAGTAATAAAACATGAAAAAAATTATATTAAGAAAGGTAACACAACTAAGGGGCAAAGCCCACACCTTTCACCTCTTGTTGTAGAGTGGACTCAACTGATCAAATTATAGAGGGTCAGTTAACATCATGTATCACAGTCCAAGGAGTCAAGATAAAATTTACAGAGGTGTTTAGTATATGAGGTTAGTCTTCCTTTGAGAGCATATGGTACATGTCCGGCCTATGAAAATTGGGTCAACTTAAGAAGGTGGTTATTATAGGAAGGTGGTCAACTATGAAGTTTCAATTGCATAATTAGAAAGAGCCAAAATAAGCAAAGCACTGAAATCTCTACATACATTGGAGCAAAAATTGTTATATTAGGTGGAATAAATAAAGGTTAAAATTCTTTTATGTTATTAAAAATAGGGTTCTTGACTTTTATTCTGGCAAAAATTTTGGCAAGATAATCATTCATTTAAATATCATTCATTTTACTTACAGGTAAACTCACAAAATATAAGCCATACTGCTGCATCAGTTTTGGGATTTTGTTTAATGAAAACGTTACCTAATTTTTGCCCAGAATCATATAATCATTAAAAGGGACATAATTCAGAGTTTAGTGAAGACATTCTTATTTTTTTTAAAAAAAATTATGATTATTTATTTCTTCATGCCCTTTAAATGTATTTATGGAGTATGAAAGCAGCATGATGTTGACAGGAAAAAATATAGACTAAAAGCTGGATGATTGGGGTTTATCTTAGTTTTGTTGGGAAAGTAAGAGAAATATTTAAATGAAAATAAAAGACAAAAAAAAAAAAAAAAAAAGAGAGAGAAAGAAAGAAAGAAAGAAAAAGAAAATAGATAATACACAGTTTAGTACCTAAAAGGGCATTTGGAAAAATAAAATCCGTCTAAAGGAAAAATCAGGCATTATACTTCCAGAAGGCAGAGGTAAGAAACACATCTCAAAATTTGTCTTTTTTTTTTTTTTTTGCATTCTTGTCATTAAAGACAAGCTTTAGACCTTTTAATACTTTCTTCTTATAATATAATTTAGAGGGGTAAAGGCTCTAAGTACATAAAGCATTGTTTTTCAACTTTTCTTATGGCATGCTTGAACTTATAGTTAAGCTTCTGTAGGACACTTAAATTATGTTGCTCAAAAATAAAAGAGTAAGCTTAGTGTCTTTAGCAAAGCAGCTAGAACACCAGCCACATAAACAGGAGCTGGCGGGTTCAAACCCAGTCCAGGCCTGCCAAACAATAATGACAACTATAACCAAAAAATAGCTGGTGCTGTGACAGGCACCTGTAGTCCCAGCTCCGGCAAGAGAGCTCCGGCAAGAGAATTGCGTAAGTCCAAGAGTTTGAGGTTGCTGTAAGCTGTGATGCCCCGGCACTCGACTGAGGGCAACCAAGTGAGACCCTGTCTCAAAAAAAAAAAAAAAAAAGAATATACATACTGTGCTTTGAATTTTTTTTGAAAATAATTTAATTAATGGTTTTTATTTTTAGAAGTCTTTATATTTTCTGTGATTCTCTACTTTTAAACATATCAAATTTAAACAATTTTAACTATCTTTAGAATATCCTCCTACCCTTTGTTTGTATGTTGCATTAGGGAATGATTTCAGTGTAATGTTAATCACTATGTAGACCAAAATCATCTTTGCAGTATTCCCAAATTTAATGGTAATACTCTTCGTATTTCTCTAGTGATTAAGGTACTACCTATCATTTTGAAATAATATATTGATATTTCAATAATAAATAACATTTTGATATTCTCCTTCATTATTTAATTTAGGAGGTAATTTGTATTTATCAAATGCCTTCACAGCTTCTATTGAAGTGATCTTGATATTGTCATCCCACTCCCTCTTTGCCTGCCAGATGTCTGCTGAGTAATCTGCTGATAGCCGTATGTTACTTTCGTATTACTTTCCAATAGGTTACAATATGCCTATTGAAGATTTCTTTATTTTTAATCTATTTGGGGTTCCTTGTGCTTAATGGAAGTGAATGTTTATTTCCTGACCAGATTTCAGAAGTTTTCTGTCACTATTTCTTTAAATAAGCTTTCTTCCCCTTCCTTCCCTCTTGTCCTATTGGAACTTCCATAACACATACATTTTTCTGCTTGATGGTGTTCTATAAGTCACATAGTTTCTCTTCACTCTTTCATTTATTATTCATTTTCTTCCTCTGACAGAGTAATTACCAAAGATTTGTCTCTGAGATGGCCAATTCTTCCTTCTGCTTGATCAAGTCTGCTTTTAAAGTGCTCTGTAATTTTTTTTTCAATTCAGTCATTGTGTTCTTTATCCCCAGAATTAATGTTTCATTCCTTTTTTATAGTTTCTCTTATAGAACTTATTTTCTTCATGTATTATTTTCCTTATTTAGTTTAAATTCCTATGTCCTATTGTAGCTCACTACACTTTTTAAAGATTACTATTTTGAATTTGTGCAGGCAGTTCATAGATATTCATTACTTGAGAGTCAGTTACTGGTGCCCCTTCCCTCTGTTTGGTCTTGTCATGCTTCCCCAATAATTTGTAATCCTTGTGGGCCTAGTGTTCATGTCTGCACATTTGAAAAGTGGAAACCTCTTCCAGTCATTATAACTGGCTCCAACAGAGAAGGCCAGAGATTTGGGGTAGTTTGGAAGAGTTTACAAGTATTTTTGCTGTTGAAGTCCTTGGGTGGTTTTCTCAGCTCTCATGAAGGTATTTTCATGCACAGGTGATTATTCATAAATCATTTACCCTTAAAAAGGTTTATCTGTCTAATGTAGTGCTATTTAAAGGCAATAGGCATTTTAACCCATGGATTTTTTTTTTACTAAATTCTAGATAGACAAAATACAAAAGAACATTTTAAACCACACTTGTGGCATTATTACTCCTTTTTCATTGGAAATCCAAGTCTACTTTCAATGTTATTAATTGCTGGTGAAAGTGCAAATTGGCATAAACTTCCTGGGATGCAGTCAACAGGTATATCAAAAATCATAAAATATATACATACCTCTTAACTATATAATTTTACTCTAAGAAATGTATTTTAATATGCTTTTTATAAATAGTTATCAAATGTAAGTGCCTAAAATCAATATTTATAATAGTGAAGCAATTTGAATTTAAAATATTATGTAAATACCAAAATAAATCAAGGCACATCAATATAACCGAATATAATGCTGTTAGAAACAAGGTGCAGAAGAAAAATTGATTGACATAGATATTTATGCTAAATAAAGAAATATGTCCTAAAGTACATTTTTGTCTAGTAATTATGTTATATTTATTTAAAACATACAAAAATAAATATCTATTATAAAATATGACTTTAGGAAATAGTCATTATTTTTAATGAAATATAATAGAAAGTGAATGAAATTGTTTTATGAAGTATATTCACATACATAATAAAAAATCTTTACCTTTGTACAAATATCAAAAAGTAGGAAGGACTATTATAAAGGGTTTAACTCTTATCTCTTTTTGGTAAGATTACTTTATCAGCATTTTTCTAAAATTTTTTTAAAAGAGAAAATATTATTTCACTGTAAGAAAAACCATTACTGAATTTTTAAAAAATTAAAAAGAAAAACCTACAGAGTGGGAATCTGCATGTGCAATTTTTCCTGATACATGAAAAAGTATCTCTGACAATCTTGACACACCATTAATAGACATGATCAAGTCTGGGCAGTTATGACAGCTGTGGTAATTCCAAGGTGCTTGTTCTGATTTAACATGTGTACACTAGTGATTCAACTAAACATAGCTAGAAATGTTAAATATAATATTGCTTTATGCTCAGATAAATTTTGCTAATGCCAATTCACAGCAACGAACACATTTTCTGTCTTCTAAAATAAAAGCATTTGCTGGCTTAAAAGTAAAATCTAGTGGCTTTCCCTTGTTTTTCAATTTTTTTCTCCAATATCAGAACTCTGTTTCCAAAATAGTTCTTATATGGAATATAAAACACATAAGAGGCATCTAAATGTATAAAATAGGTCAGAATAGAATTGCTTTTCCCAGTTAAGGAATATAGAATATGGAGTACTAGCTGTGAGCACCCCCCTCAGTCCTCTTCCCCCTCATCCCAGTCGTTGCCCATTAGGCACATCCACAGAAACTCCAGGCTCTGAAGAATTATGTTTGGAATTGATTTACAACATTGTTCAGCAAAAAAAAAAAAAAAAAAAGAAATGGAACCTATGTTTACATTTCTGTAGCAATGCATACACAAATGGTATATGAAACCATTCCCAAATGTAATCAATCTTACTATAGAAATATAAGTGATATATCATGACTTTATATTATATATAGTGACTAAAACATTAATTACATTGATACTTAAATATTGGCATACAAAATAATTGTTTGTATTTTGGTTTGAAAATGAGAGTTTGGATCCACTCCCAAAGATTTTAATTTCTGGTGATTCTGAAACAGATGGGCCATAATTTGAAGAACACAGTGTCAATTTTACAAAAATAGCTTATCTTTGCGACACTTGCAGACTCAGGTCAATCTCTAAATCACCAGACTAAAATAGTTAACTGTGTGACTTATGCTAAAATAAGTTTATTTTAACCTAGCTCTCCTTAACTGGTTATTAAAAAATAATAAATGAAACTAGGGACTTCAGAGAGGAGAAGAGAATAAATGATTCAAAGAGTCACCAGATGAACAGACATATATATTTATATATGTGGTTTTCTACCTATAATTCTGGGAATCAAAAAGATATACATTTAGTAAAAATGTATATTTTTTACTTCTGAAGTTTCCTTGGTCATCTGGTGACTATCATGATATTCAGCAATGAGGTATGTAATGCTTTTTCTAGGATGAGTTCACAAACTTAACTGTCAGACCCCCCCCACACACACACACACACACATACACATACAGAGAGACAGAGACACACACACACATGAACACATACATATACTTGGGCATGAGTATTGGAAAATAGTTTCTTTTAAACTCTCTAATTTGGTATAATAATTGGCACTATCTTGATAAGGATGGAACAATGTTATTAGGATGGAACAATATATTTTAATACTTTATAAATGTGCATAAAATTAAAAATATTATGAAAGAAAAGATATTTTTTAGGATAAGTCACTTTTCTGTTGTACCATACTATGTTTTAATGGTTGTGATCACAATAGATTGAAACCCACATAATTGTAGGTAGAGTGTATTTACCATTTTTCTGATAGTTAGATATCATGCAAGATACTGACCTCTCTGTTTCTGCCACTACCACATAGCAAGAGTCTTCAAGGACGTGAATATTAACATGACCTCAAATTACTATAGAACAGTAGCCCGTGCTGATTTTAGGAAATAGGCTAATAGTAAATATTTTCAACTTTGCAGACCTGAAGATCCCTCTGGCAAGTATTAGAGTGAAAAAGCAGCACTGGCTGTGTTCTAATTAACAGTTTATTTATGGACATTTAAGTTTAACATAATTAGGGCTGGGCCCAGTGGCTCACACCTGTATGAGCTCACAGGTTCCAGACCAGTCTCGGCCAGAGCGAGACCTCATCTCTAAAAATAGTTGGGCATTGTGATGAGAGCCCGTAGGGCCGGCTACCAGAGAGGCTGAGACAAGAGAATCACTTGAGCCCAAGAGTTTAAGGTTGCTGTGAGCTATGACACCAAGGCACTTTACCAAGGATGACAAAGTGAGACTCTGTCTAAATTAATTAACTAATTAAATTTTATATACTTTTTATTTCTTGAAATGTTATTGTTGTTTTTATTTCCTCTCAACTCTCTTAAAAATTATTTTGAATTTAGGAGGTCTACAAAACCCAGGCAGTAGGCTGGGTTTGGCCCACAACTATAGCTGTGGACACCTCTGTTGAAGTTTAAGCTAATTTTAGTAAACATAATGGTGCCAGTCAGTAAGGAGGCCAGGCCCAATGATATAGCCCTATGAGAATAACTATGTGTCACTTCTCAGAAGTATAAAAGGAATAATCTATATTTTTCTTTATTTTCTTTCTTTGTTTTCTTTGTTTTCTTTTTTTCTTTGTTCTCTTTCTTTCTTTTCTTTTTTTGTTTCATTTTTATTTAAGGAACAAGAATTCTGATGGCTTCTGAGCTAAAGTTGAAAAAAATACTTATTTAGGACAATGATAAATAAAAATTTCCCTATTTTTCTATAAATAAAATATATGAATACATATACATCATTAATCAAGCAAAGGTGATTCATAAGTAATAGAGTTGCATTATACGTTCTTTTCTCTCGTTGAGATTATGCAATCTATTACTTGAAAATGGCACACAGATCCTGCCATACTTCTTCTAAAAACAGTCATAACACTCTATTAATTGCATCTATTTTCATGAGAAAAAGACTCTTGTCAAGTTGATTTTTAGGTGGTTTTAGATTTCATACGGAAAATGTTTGTAGTTGTTTGCAATATCCAATGTTTATCATGGCCATTTTTGTAACAACTAAAGATTGAAAACATTCTAAATTTTCTTTTGTTTCTATTTGTTTGTTTTTGTTTGTTTTTTTTTTAGAGACGGAGCCTCACTTTATCACTGTTAGAGTGCTGTGACATCACAGCTCACAGCAACCTCCAGCTCTTGGGCTTAGGTGATTCTTTTGCCTCAGTCTCCCAAGTAGCTGTGTCTACAGGCACCCACCACAATGCCCAGCTATTTTTTGCTGCAGTTTGGCCGGGGGCAGGCTCAAACCTGCCACCCTTAGTATATGGGACCAGCGCCCTACTCACTGAGCCACAGGCACCGCCCAACATTCCCAATTTTCAAAAACAAGGAATTGAAATACCAAACATTAAACATGAAATTAAACACAGGTCCTCAATTGATTATAAAAATTATATTTCTCATTTTAAAAAATATTCACTGGCTTCTGATTATAATAATATGGGAGATTAATAAAGTCTGGAAACTTTCCTCTAGAGACAACAAGAAATCCTGGATTAATGACTTTTTTGCAATTATTCAAGGACTACTGAGATGATGGGGGGGGAAATGCTTCAAAATTAAAGAAAGTACTGAAAACCAGAATGAGTAACATGAAGGTTAATATTGTATGAGCCTGGGAGGGATTTATTGATTTTGCCATCTCTAGCCTTGAGTATTCATATTGAGTACAAGGATAAGAAAAGTTATATATGAAGGAACTGCATGTTTTGCAACCACTCACAATTTTTTTTTAACAGTGATACAAGTTAACATGCTTCCACATTAAGAGTCATTCCATCATATCTGCTTGGATTCCAATATTTCCATTAATAATACTCTAGTAATTCTAATGTGGGTTCAGCCCTCCTTCTGCACTTTGCACAGTATACTCATTGCCTACCATTGTCTTTGTAATAACCAAATAAATTCCTCCTTCTCAAATCTATAAAATCTATTGTATAGTATGAGCGTGCTACTCCCTATTATTGTCCCTCACCAAAAAATTTAAAAAAATGTTTCCCATATGAAGTTCTTTGTTTTTAGGAATCTTTGACTCCGAATATTTTCATTTAAAAATATTTCACAAGCTTTTCAGAACTATTCCAAACTGTTATCAGAGAAGTTCATTAAACTTTCACAAAATCGAGTACTGATTTATTCTTCAGTATTGAATACTTCTGGAACATTATCACTACTTAGTAGTTCTGAGAAAGACTTTTCATCTCACCTTTACATGTTTTTTTAAGCATAATATACTTGAATTGATCCAACTTGTAAAAATGGCCTAATTAATGATTAATTTGGAAATATTCACAAAACATTTAATACTTGGTAATTACCAATATGAAAGGGCCTAATAGCCTCAAATTATCAACCATGATTTGTCCTTATAAAATTTCTATAATCATAGGCTTTCACTAAGCTTTTCTTTGTTATTGCCAGAAGCTGGAGCACAGAATTACAAAGCAATTCTAATCAGAAAAAAAAAAAAAAAAAGTTTCTCTCCATACAAGTAGATTCTATTAAAGATAAAGAGACAAATATGTGTTTTGCTAGTTATGCTTCTAAATCAAATATCATGCATCATTGGATACACATCAGTCATAATAATTATTGACTGAAATTTCTTAATCAGAAAATATTCAGAAAATTCAAATGTATTAGATGAAATTTAAATTTGTATTGTATCTATGGAAAAATAGAAATTATTTATATAGCAATTGTTTCTATTCGCATCTTTGGAGTTTTGTTAGTTTAATTAGAATGATGATTATGTATGTAGAATTGCCTGGATTTCATAATAGACTGGTTAAAAATATTGACTGACAGACTGACGGCAGTGTCATCCACACACATAACTTCCTGCTGTCCCTAACCTGGCTCTCTTTTTCACATGAGTCCATTAGTTTCTCCACTTTTTCATCTCATGTTCAGTTTTAGTTTCTGCCTCCATTCTGATCTCTGAGTCTCTCCTCTAACTGAAAATGTCCTTGATAAAAATAATTATGAGTGCCTTGTCACTAAGTTCAATATACCATACAGTCTCTGTGTTAATTGGGTACAGAGAACCCAATTTCTTAAATTTATAATTGTGCAAAAGTGACATACATTCAGCATAAACTGAATCTCGAGTATCCATACAACAGTTTTATTTTTCACTTTCAGTACAGTATTCAGTAGGTGAGGTAGTAAACTTTTCAGTATAAACTAGGCTTTAAGCTGGGTTATCTTCCCATCTGATGGGTAATGAAAGTAAGTATTCTGAACGTGTATAATTAGGCTTGGTTAAGCAATGGTGTTTGGTAGGTTAACTGTTGAGTTTATTGGAACATAACAGTATAAATCAAGAATCATTTGTCCTTACCTCTCCCTTATTTGGAAACCATGTTCATGTATTTCTCATGTTTCTATCCCTTTGCCTCAGTAGTCATGGGAGATTTCTTCCCTCCCTGTTTCTGTACGTGTTAGTCTACCCATAGGACTGTCTCTTTGACCTTATTTACCTCGCTGTCCATCATCTCCAGGAAATCCTCATCTCTTTTCCTGGTATTAGTTGCCAACTATATGCTAATAATTTCAAAAGCAATCGTTTTCTTACACCCAGACATCAAAATCCAACTGCTCTATAATACAGCAAAGATAAAAGACAACTTATCATTATTAACTAAGACCATTTTACAAACACACCTATATACGTAATTATAACATTGAAAAACTAATAGTTAAATATTAGTTTCTTTGAAAATTTCAAAAATACATATACAGATAAAAATAAAAAGTCACCAAAATTTAACAAAGGCTTCCAATTAAGTTACGAATTTTTAATTTTATTCTTTAAGATTTTTGAAACTTCTACTCTGTCCTGAGATATAAGGAAAATCTATACAAAAAAAGATTTTCAGCTATTTTCTAAATTTTCTACATTGGACATTGATGTTACAAAGCTTTGCTCTGTACCATTTTTGTTTACTGAATGAAATGTCACATTGATTTAAGAATATAAAATTCATAGAGCATGAGTTTAAGAAGTAGGACTAGGCTTAAGAACCCACAATCATGAATGTTCTTAAAAAGCAGACTGCTACTTTGGCACCCAAGAAAGAGATGCAACTTTAGATCTTGAATTTTTTGTTCTAAGAGTTTGTTTTCTTTATCTGGATTTTTGGTCAGCAGATGCCACCATTTTCAAACTTTAATTTTTTTAACACTATTTACACAACGTATCTGCTCTACCAGTTTCTAACTATGTGACCTTGACAAATATCTTAGCATCCTTCTGCCACAAAAATTGCCTCATTTGCAAAATGGGGATAATATCACCTACCTTGTAGTGTTTCCCTAAATTTTAAATGTACTATTTGCAAAACAAATAGTTACTATCATTATTATTATACTAGTATTTTTATATTTTAAGCAGATGTACCAGTTAATTTTTTTTTTTATTAAATCATAGCCGTGTACATTAATGCGAACATGGGGTACCATACACTGGTTTTATAGACCATTTGACATATTTTGATCACACAGGTTAACATAGCCTTCATGGCATTTTTCTTAGTTATTGTGTAAAGACATTTATGTTCTACATTTACTAAGTTTCACATGTACACTTGTAAATGCACCGCAGGTGTAATCCCACCAATCACCATCCCTCCGCCCATTCTTCCCCCTCCCTCCCCTCCCTTTCTCCTTTCCCCATATTCTTAGGTTATAACTGAGTTATAGCTTTTATATGAAAGGCATAAATTAGTTTCCTAGTAGGGCTGAATACATTGGATACTTTTTCTTCCCTTCTTGAGATACTTTACTAAGAAGAATATGTTCCAGCTCCAGCCATGTAAACATGAAAGAGGTGCATCTTTATTTAAGGCTGCATAATATTCCACGGTGTACATATACCACAATTTATTAATCCATTCATGGATTGATGGGCCCTTGGGCTTTTTCCGTGACTTAGCAATTATGAATTGGGCTGCAATAAACAGTTTCAGTCTTCTACAGGTTGCCAGGCAGTTCCTGGCACCATTTGTTAAATAAGAAATCATTTCCCCACTGAATGTTTTTAATTGGCTTCTCAAATATCAGATAATGGTAAGTAGCTGGGTTCGCCTCTTGGTTCTCTATTCTGTTCCATACATCTACCTCTCTGTTTTTGTGCCAGTACCATGCTGTTTTAATCATTATCGATTTGTAGTATAGTCTGAGGTCTGGTAGCGTGATTCCTCCTGCTTTGTTTTTATTTCTGAGTAATGTTTTGGCTATTTGAGTATTTTTATGATTCCATATAAAACAAAGTATTATTTTTTCAAGATCTTTAAAGTATCCCAGTGGAGCTTTAATGGGGACTGCATTAATGGGGTAGTAAGGACATTTTAACAATGTTGATTATTCCCAGCCATGAGCATGGTATGTTTTTCCATTAGTTAACATTTCCAGCTATTTCTTTTCTTAGAGGTTCATAGTTCTCTTTATAGAGATCATTCACATTCTTTGTTAAACTCCCAAATATTTCATCTTCTTTGGCACTACTATGAATGGAATAGAGTCCTTAACTGTTTTTTCAGCTTGACTATTGTTGGTATATATAAAGGCTACCAATTTATGAATGTTGATTTTGTAACCTGAGATGCTGCTGTATTCCTTGATCACTTCTAAGAGTTTTGTAGTAGAATTCCTGGTGTTTTCCAGATATGCAATCATATCATCTGCGAAAAGCAAAAGTTTGATCTCTTCTGACCCTATATGGATACCCTTGATCGCCTTTTCTTCCCTAATTGCGGTAGCTAAAATTTCCATTACAATGTGAAAGAGCAGTGGAGGCAATGCGCAACCTTGTCTGGCTCCTGATCTGAGTGGAAATGATCTCAATTTAAATCCATTCAATACAATATTAGCTGTGGGTTTGCTGTAGATGGCCTCTATTAGTTTAAAAAATGTCCCTTCTATACCAATTTTCTTATGTATTCTGATCATGAAGGCATGCTGGATATTATCAAAAGCTTTTACCGCCTAAATTGAGAGAATCATATGGTCTTTGTTTTTTAATGTGTTCACGTGCTGAATTACATTTATAGATTTATGTATATTGAACTAGCTGTGAGACCTTGGAATAAAACCGACTTGGTTATGATGTATAATTTGTTTGATGTGTTGCTGGATTCTGTTCATTAAGACCTTGTTGAATATTTTTGCATCTATATTCATTAGTGTTATTGGTCTATAATTTTCTGTTCTTGTTGGGTCTTTTCCTAGTGTGGAGATCAGGGTGATGTTTGCTTCATAGGATGTGTTGGGTAGTATTCCTTCTTTTTCTATATTTTGGAGCAGGTTGAGTAATACTAGTTCCTCTTTAAAGGTTTGGTAGAATTCGGACATGAAGCCATCTGGTCCTGGGCTTTTCTTTTTAGTGAGATTTTGTATGGTTGGTGCTATTTCAGAACTTGATATTGGCCTGTTCAACATTTCCACCTGATTCTGGCTAAGTCTTCGAAGGTGATGTGCTTCCAAGTAATGGTCAATTTCCTTCAGATTTTCATATTTCTGAGAATAAAATTTCTTGTAATATTCATTAAGGATTTTTTGAATTTCTGTTGAGTCTGTTGTTATTTCATCTTTGTCATTTCTGATTGAGGAAATTAGAGATTTTACTCTTTTTTTCCTGGTTATGTTAGCTAAAGGCTTATCTATTTTATTGACCTTTTCAAAAAAACAACTTTTTGATTTATTGATGTGCTGTATAATTCTTTTGTTTTCAATTTCATTTAATTCTGCTCTAATTTTGTTTATTTCTTTTCTTCTACTGGGTTTGGGTTTGGAATGTGCTTCCTTTTCCTGTTGCTTGAGATGTCCCATTAAGTTGTGAACTTCCTCTCTTTCCATTCTTTTGGGCAAGGCTTGCAGTGCTATAAATTTCCCTCCTAGGACTGCCTTTTCACTATCCCAGAGGTTCTGATAATCTGTGTCTTCATTGTTGTTTTGTTCCAAAAATTTGGCAATTTTTTTCTCAATTTCATCTATGACCTAGCTATCATTTGGCATAAGGTTATTTAACATCCATGTTTTTGTATGAGTATGCAGATTCCTATTGTTATTGAGTTCAACTTTTATTCCATTGTGGTCTGAGAAGATGCAAACAATAATTTCTATTCCTTTAAATTTACTAAGGTTAGTCTTGTGTTCTAAGATGTGATTGATTTTGGAGTATGTTCTGTGATCTGATGAGAAGTATGAGTATTTAGTTTTGTTGGGATGAAATTTTCTGTAGATGTCTGCTAAATTCAAATGTTGGATAGTTAGGTTGAAATCTAAAATTTCTTTGCTCAGCTTCTTCTTGGAGAATCTATCCAGCGCTGCCAAAGAAGTGTGGAAATCTCCGACTATTATGGAGCTGTGGGAAAGCAAGTTGCTCGTGTCTGTTAGAGTTTCTCTTATAAATTGAGGCGCATTCTAGTCGGGTGCATAAATATTAATAATTGAAATCTCATCATATTGAGTATTACCCTTAACAAATATGAAGTGACCATTCTTATTCTTCCTTACATTTGTTGGTTTAAAGCCTATTGTTTCTGCAAATAGAATTGCAACACCTGCTTTTTATAATTTCCATTAGCCAGAAATATGAATGACCATCCTTTCACCCTGAGTCTATATTTAGCTTTTAAGGTAAGATAAGATTCTTGGTTGCAGCAAATATCTGGCCTGAGTTTTGTATCCCGTCAGCCAACCCATGCCTCTTTATAGGACAGTTTAAGCCATTCACATTAATGGAGAATATTGATAAGTGTGGTTAAATTTTGGCTATCGAGTTTTTCAAAAGTCCAGTGCACATTTTTAATCCTTTCACCACTGTGAAAGTTGGAGTTTGATCAAAAGTTTCTGAATGAGTTTACTTTTGTGGTAGAGGATTGGGCTGGTCATTATGGAGGATAGGTCTGAGAATATCCTGAAGAGCTGGTTTGGCTATGGCAAATTTCTTCAACATATAAATGTCAATAAAGTATTTAATTTCTTCATCATAAATGAAACTCAGTTTAGCTGGATACAGGATCCTGGGTTGAAAGTTATTTTGTTTTTTGATATTAAAAGTCATGACCACCCTCGTCTGTCTTGAAAGGTTTCAGCAGAGAGATCTGTAGTCATGCTAACATTCTACCCTATGTAGGTTATGAATTTCTTACATCTGGTTGCTTTCAGAATTTTCTCCTTCATATTAACTTTAGTTAAATTAATTATGATATGCCTGGGGGATGTCTTATTCAGGTTGAGTTTTGCTAGGGTTCTATAACTGTCTGGTATCTGAATTTCAGATTCTCTTGGCATGTCTGGAAAATTATCTTTCATGATTTCATGGAGAAGAGCCTCTGTGCCTTGCAAAGCCACTTCATCACTTTCAGGGATTCTAATGAGGCTGATATTAACCTTCTTTGAATTATCGCAGAGCTCTCTGAGAGAATGATCCACTTTTGCTCTCCATTTCTCTTTCTCTTTGAGAGTTTGGGAGCATTCAAAAGCTTTGTCTTCAATGTCAGAAATTCTTTTTTCTGCTTGCTTCTCTATTCTGTTACTGAGGGATTCTACTGTATTTTTGAGATCTTTGAGGCCTGCAAATTCTTTCTTCAATGTGTCATAATCTTTGGTGGTTTTGTCTTTAAATTCATTGAATTCTTGAGACATCTTTTGAATTGCTCCTCGAATTTTCAATTCCAACTTTTTCTCTATTCTATTAATCTTGTTTGCAATTCAAATTCTGAATTCAATTTCTGACATCTCAGCCATCTGTTTATGAATGGGATCTTCAGTTACATCTGGCATATTTTTCCTCAGGGGAGTTGATGTATTCTGGTTATTCATGTTACCAGAGTTTTTTCACCGTTTCTGCCCCATGATTATTTTACACTGCTTGACTTTTCCCCTGGAGCTTTGTTGAGGATCCATACAGTGCTACAGCCTGAGAAACTGGGGATCTTTTTGGTGTGGTGGGGTTAAGTGTCTCTGTCTTGTTTTCAGCTGGTCTCTGTCCAACTCTAGTGAAACTGTTACTCTAGGTTGAAGTCTCATCTGTGGAGAAATACCAGCAATTAAGTCACCCCACCCTTCCCGACAACAATTGGAAAAGGAAAATCAAACCTTCCTACAACCACACACCCAGGGCACCACTTGGATAGTCCTCGGGTATTTGGGTTAGTTGAAAAGGTTCAAATCAATTGTCTCAGTCAGCACCTGTCTCAGGTGGGAGAGTTTGTCAACTGAGTTCTGTTGACAATTCAAATATGACTTGCTCTGGTGGTCTGTGAAGTCAGAAGGACCCACCCAACAAATAGATTAGTCTGGGAAGGTGGATGCCTCCTTCCCACCTTCCACCTTTGTCACACCTG
Source organism: Loris lydekkerianus (assembly GCA_963574355.1). Lineage (NCBI taxonomy): Eukaryota > Metazoa > Chordata > Mammalia > Primates > Lorisidae > Loris > Loris lydekkerianus. Next base: position 14,666 of record CAUYPK010057145.1, on the reverse strand, counting down.
GTCACTGATAACCCTTCAGGGCTGTGACCTTGTTGCCTCCAATGAGCAGATACTTCAGGGGTTTGTACCTGCCTGAATCACAAGCAGATCTATGTCTTCTCAGCCTTGCCACTGCTCTCTGCCACTATCTGGCAGTGGGAGGGGAGGCCTGATAACCTTGGGCGCTTGATGAAAGCTGGGGCTGTTCACTCAGTTCCAGCCTCACCCCTGATTCATGTTACTGACAGAACAGAACAACTCTGCACAATTTGTTTCTGTCCCAACTGAATTCCCCTGCAGAAGAGAAGCTGTTTTGAGTTCACAGAACCTGCACCTCAGGCCCTGTCTTTGCTGCTGCCTGGTAGTTTGTATTCATAGCACATTTAGCTGTCAATTCTAGCCTTCTGCCCTCCTGTGTCTAGGCTGATGACCCCCTGAGGGCCAGTTGTGTCTTAGGCTCAGTAAAGCAGTTCTCTAGGTTACACCTGCCCTGAGGGTCTGCCGGCACTGTGCATGCATTTTCCAGTTTCTGCGCTCCAGCCTGGCCAGCACTGCCTCAGGCAAACCCTTTACTCACGGGGCCTGCATTTCCATCCCAGATCTGTTCCACCAGTGGTTGCCACCTGAGAAGATGCCTGGCCTTCTCTGTTGCCCAGAGAGACAGGGGGTGTGACTCCAAAATATCCAGGGGTTAGCCCTATTGTTGCCAAAACGGCTGCTGCTCTGTGCCTTGGGGCACCACTTCTCCGGCATGGTTCCCTCTCAGCTGACCATCCTATCCTCACTCCTGTGCCACAGAATCTGCACTGACCAGCAGCAGTCCAGACCCTGTCCACACCTCTCGAGAAAACACCCAAGAATCTGGACTCCTGGGTGATAGGCCTCCAGACTTCAGAGTGAGAGTGGAGGGAAGTGCTGGGAGCTCAGAATTGCAGGTAGGGAATATATACAGTTTTACACAGTTTTATGCCTGGCAGGAGAGTGCCATGGCACCCTAGTAGGGCATATAGGTCCAGTTTTTAGAGGGTCTCTCCCATTAAATATAATGGGAGGACTTTTGAATTCTGCTTGTTTTTTTATGGGGTACTCTGAGCCATTCTCATGGGGGAGGGGACTTCCGTCTGCTTGGTGATGGATTTTATACCTTTTGTTTATATGCTTGGGGTCGCAGCTCACTTCAGCAGGGTTGATGTGCGTTCTTCAACCTTCTCTCTTAGGGCAGCTCTAATCTGCCAGGTTACTTGCTAAATTTCTGCCCTTCAACTCTTTTTCTGGATGGGAGCCTCTTTAAGAAGAAAAGGCAGGATGAGGCAAGCTGCTGGGTGAGGAAAACATCCTGGGCATTTCACCTCAGATCTGACCAGAGTTCCCTGAAGCTCAGAAATCTCCAAAGAACTGCAGGGGCGCACTCCAAAGAGAGAAGCCAGCCATGAACAGTGATCCTCAGCCCCAGTTAAATTTTTAAAACTACCGTCTAATACTATATGTAATAATATATATTATAATTTTACATATATATATATATGTATATATATATATATATCCCTACTCAATCTAATATTTATAGTCTTATCTTTTTTTATTTTAATATGTTTAGAGGATACAAGTGTTTTTACTGTTTGTTTGGGGGGTTGTTGTTGTTGTTGTTGTTGTTGCACAGATGAATTGTATAGTGTCAGGGCTTTGACTTCCCCTTCGACCTCCCCTCTCTTCTTCTGCGTGTCCATAGTGTATTATGCCACTCTGTATAACCATTTAGCTCCCACTTGCAAGAGTGTACCTTCTATATTTTCCCACTCCTAAAATACTTTACTTAGGATAATGGCTTCAAGTTCCATCCAAATTTCTGCAAAATACATTGTTTTATTTCTCTATGGAGAAATAGTATTCTATGGTGTGTGTGTCGCTTTCCTTTATATTTTCTTTATCCACTCATCAATTGATGCACACTTATATTAAAATACCATATCTTTGCAATTGTGAATTGCAAAATTACAAGTGCTGTGTCTTTCTGATATGACATCTTTTCCCTTGGTAGATACCAAATAGCAGGTTCACTGGATGTAAGGGTAGGTAAGTGTTATTTCTTCAATGCATCCATACCAATATTTTTAGTTTTTTACTTTTTAAAAATGGCCATTCAGACAGGGGTAAGTTAGTATATCCTGGTGTATTTAATGTGCATTTTGTTCACGGTTGGCAATGTTGAGCATTTTTTTCATATGTTTTTTGGCAACTTGTTTATTTTCTTTTGAAAAAATATTTGTCCATATCTATGTCTTTTGCCCACTTAGAGTTTGTTTATTTTCTTTAAGTTCCTTGTATACTCTGGATCTTAGTCCTTTGTAATATGTACACTTTGCAAATATTTTCTCCCATTCTGCATGTTGCAGTTTACCTGGTTGATTTTTTGTTCCTGTACAGAAACAGTTATTTAAGTCCCATTTATCTATTTTTGTTTGTTGTATTTATGTTTGGCATCTTAGTTATAAATTCTTAATGGACCAGAGTAGAGAAGCCAGAAATCAAAACATAAACCTACAACCAATTAATCTTCAACAAAGCAGACAAAAACACACATTGGGGAAAGAACGTGCTATTCTATAAATGGTGCTAAAAAAATTGGATAGCCACAAGCAGAAAAATGAAACTGGATCCCTGTCTCCCACAAACAGATAAATTAACTCAGGATGGATTAAAGACTTAAATGTAAGATCTGAAACCATGAACATTCTAGAAGAAAACTTAGGGAAAACTCTTTTGGAAATTGGCCAGTATTTTCATCTTTCATTTTAAAATGGAATATCATATGCCTATAATTTTTATCAATACAACCAATATTGAAATTTTACTATTTTTCATTCAAAAAACATATTGAATATTTACTCAATCACTGACAAGGGGTATGTTAAGTAAATATCCTAATATAAATATAACTAATCTAAAATATGAACATTTTAACTCATTTTACTTTCAAAATAAAATGCCCATGATTTCATATATGTCAGCTTTCATTTTTTACTTTGAAGAAAAAAATCACAAGCTCATTTTTTAAATAAAAAAATCAAACACTATTTTTAAATCTAGAAGAATCAGTAAAATGTTTCTATGGTTGGAATAGGAAATGAAGATTCAACACAAATTTTTATTGTGACAAATGAAGAAACTTAAAACAGTATGTTCCTTTTTTTAATTTGAAGTTTATTAATGGCGTTAGTGAAACAGTTTCAAATGAATTAGGAAATGGAAAGGCAACCAGATTTCTTTGATGAGGAAAAATAAACATTTTTATTAAGAAACAAATTTCAAAAAAGCTTGGTTGTTAAAAACAAAGAAGGTCTCAGAGGATGACACACTGAAAAATTTTGTTATAATGAAGTGGGGGGGGTGTATGTGTGAGAGAGAGAGAGAAAAAGAGAGAGGGAGAGAATATGTGTATTCAAGTCTACAAAAGAGAGCAACAGATGTATTGGGGTAGGTATTTTTAATATAGAGACTTAAGTCTATTCACCTTTTAAGGGGAAGCAGCTTCAGAAGAGCAGATGTTTATTGATACTGCAGTGATTGTTATCAGTACTGAAGTTTCAAAGTCCTTGAAGGGTCAAGAGAGTTCACAAATAAATAGCTTATACTGGGATACTTTAAAGAAATGGGGAGTAAGAATAGTTTAAAATATAGATATATTGATACAAGTAATTGGGTGCTGAGACAAGAACTTAATAGAATTCCTAATGTTTTCTAAGTTCTCTCTGAAGAAAAAAGTAGTGCCTATTGATCCTTGAGCAGATGATTATTGTAATCATCAGCAAATCTTTTAGATATGATTTTTGAGTAAAACAGAAAATAATCTTTGAACTCTGACATTACTCAAATTTCTGAATAACACTGACTGTCTAACTGGAGCTGGAAACCACATACTTGAAACTGTGTAAACTGACACATTGATGAAATTTTCTTGGAGCTGTCTGGCATAATAGAGAAGTTGGGGAAGAGGAAAAAATAGGTATAAAAGTGAATACAGTAGAACAAGCATCTAAATGAACTCTCAAACTGCAGTAGTAGCAATAGACATAGAAAGAGTGATGATAAATTCAGAGCAAATAAATTGAAGTATAATAGGCTCGGGAAAGGAGAGTTTTCTGGCTAGCATGACTACTCATTTATTGAATTGAAGAAGACAAGAGTTATAATGTGTCTAGAGGCAAAATATCAAGGATTCTGGTTTGTACTTTATATACAGAAACTTAACAACTGTGATGCAGAATATGCATGGTAGGGAGACAAAACTGGAAACTTGTAGAGATTATAAAATAGTAAAAGAAAATATTAACTATATGTCAAGGCTGGGTAGAGATAATGAAGGAGAGAAATGAATAATTTTGAAATATCTTTAAGAAGTAAACAGGACAGAATTTGCTTACTTTTGGGGTGGGGTATATGAAAAAGTAGAGATCTCAAAATTTAAAGCTATAGCAATTATGTGATGTATGTTAAGAAAAGAACTGGAAAATCAGAACATATTTTATAAATAATAGTCTACTAGTCTCTCCAATATCGACTTTCTAGGATTTTTTTCCTTAGCTTACTGTTCTTGCAACTTCACATTTTCCATCTAAATTACTCAGTCATATAATTTTTTCATAATAATTTCTTTAAAAAATTATGCTATTCATCTTTAAGAGTATAAATAATATTCATAGTCTTTTTTGAAGCATAGCTGTTAGGTATGCCTAATTTTAATAATTTGCTGTGTATTATTCAGTAGCAGTATGTTTATATGTGGGTTGACATCATCACAAATATGTGATTACACTAATATTATACTATAAAAATTACTTTGCTGATAATGTTAATACTAATATATGATAGTCCTAATCTAATAATAAAGGTACAATTCTTTCAATTAACAAGTATAAATTGAAAACTTAAACTGTGCCAAACACTATTCTATGCATAAAAAATAGCATTTAGACTACACCACTAGATTTAATTTGCTAATATTCAAATTTCTCTTCTAATAAGAGAAATTTCTCTTCTAATAAATTTGTCTCTATTATACCAAATAAGACTTTTACATTAATAAACATAAAAATAACTGGTTATTTTCTATCTTTTCTACAGTGTACAGTAGTTTTAAATATTGAAGTAATTACTTTAAAAATTTTGTTAATCTCACTAGAAAGTCGTAAGATTCTGGTGCTTTTAAAATAATATACCATTTAATACCCTTCTGATTTCTTTTGTGGTTATTAGATTATTAATGCTTTTCTTTTTCTTTGGGTCAGTGTTATTGTTTATATTGGGGGGGAATCTGTATTCTCATATATATTGGGATATAGTGTTATGTAAACTTTTTACATTTAAACTTCATCTTTACATCTATAATTGATTTATATCTCTATTTCAAAAGTGATGATCTTCAGGTTTCTTAATGTGTTTTTTTTTTGAATTGCATACTCTTTTCCTTCTAATCGCCTTTTCTTTATTTTTACTATATCTTTTCTAGTTTCTTAATTTGAATATTCAGTTTAGTTTTAATACTTCTATTTTAAAAATAGAAAATGTAAAGTAGTTTTAGATTTGAGATATACAGTTTGATTTATAATTAAAAATCTCTCTCAAAATACAAGGAAACATGAAGGATTCATATATCTAAAGGGAAAAGTTTTATTGTTTTTGACCATTTAGCACAATTGCTATAGTTTGGGTTTCTTTTTATAAATATTGTCCCTGGTTTTTTATTTTGCGCTCTTGATGCTCTTTTTTCTAATGTGGGTGATTATAGCAATTGGAAAACAATGCTGCTGCTGTCTCTCATCTTCTCCAAATCCTCTGGCTTTTATAGGATGTTTTCACTGGGTTCAGAATTCTTAGTTGTTAGAGATTTTTTCTTCCGATACATTAGATATATCATTTTTTTGACTTCTGACTTCCAATTTGCCTATTAAAAATCAGCTAACATAACAATAATACTTTTGGAAGCAGTTAGAACAGCAGTTGAAAAACTCAGGAATAAGAGAATACCAAGAAAGCTCATAGGGACTCCTAACAAATTGTCAATGACCAACATGAGAATACCCTTTGAACACACAAGAATTTTGCCTCTTTAAAAGAAGTGAGTATAAGAAACTTGATATAAGCAATCTTAACAGGTTGGAGGATTTTGTCCGAATGAACTCTCAAAACTTGACAGCCAGGGATCTTTTCCAGGGCAGAATAATCACACAGAATGGAAATGATACAAATGTGATCAAAACTGAGTAAGTGAAGAGCAGGATAGATGATGAAGGAAAGAGTAAATTTGGACCATAATGGAAAAAGTAAAGATTAAAGTACCAGCAAATTTCAGAAAGCAAATGCCACGTTATATGTATAATATTACCAAATACAGAGAGAGCTCAGTGCAAGTAGAAAAAAAATTCCTGATCCCCACTTCAATGTGAAATTCAACATAATTAAATGTACATAAAAATAAGCAACATAAAATCCTCAAGATACAATCCATATAAAGTTCACCTTAATAAAAAGAATAAGAAGCAAAATAGCATTCTTACAAACTATTAAAGCATGCTAGAAATAGATGTCCACAGAACAAAACTATAACTTATTCCAAAACAAAGTAAAAGAACATTAAGAAAATTATACCAGATAGCAAAGAACATAAATAAAAATTGTTAAAACTCAGAAAAAAATTTAAAAGAGGATAATTTATTTAAGAAAGGAAGAATTACTTAGAAGAAGACACAAAAGCAAATAAACAGAGAAGAAAAACGTGCTAAGCAAAATAAAGAATGAGTTTTAAAAACACAAAGTAAAATTTTTTAAATATTTTAAAATTGGGGGAAATTTGAAGAATATTAATATTGGCCAAAAATTATGAACATATGAATATTTGTGGAGTCCCTGGAGAAAAATTAAAATCCAAAAAGAGGACAATGCTAAAAATATAATTCAAGAAAAAAAATTGTAAAAATGCTTAATCATTTCATCAGAATATACTTTGGTATTGACCATTCATGTTAATATACTGTTTTACCGGCCCGATACACAATATATCGTCACTGATCTAAAAATCATCTGTGTTCCCCCTATTCATTCTCCCTCTTTCCCCCTAAATTCTTGGTGACCACCAATTGTTTTGCAGATTTCATGGGTTTGTTTTCCAGAATGTCATATTATCAAGCAAATAATTTCTTGATAAATAATGAAACATGCCCTTACCACTACTACTTCACTGTAGCAAGTAGTACATAAATACTAGTGTATGAATTAAATTTTGCTGTACATTGAAACTAGTATTTTTGTTATGTTGAAAATGAATTTCACCATCTAAAAAAATTAATATTATTTTAAATTATATAAAGTTATCTTTATAAATTTAATGAGAATATTCCTTCAGAACTACTTCATGATACAGTTGTATTTTTGTGTTTAGTTAAGGTTCTAAGGTGTGAGTAACTTTTTAGTTTTTAAATCTGAGTATTCTTTCTGGGGTATTTCTTTTAAATATCATGTTAATGTTCTGATTATTTTTATAGGAAATGTGTTTGATGTGTAAATAAAGAGTTAATTTCACATCATAAGATCTCATATAATGTCAAAAATGAAGAAATCTAACTTTATGGTCATTATGATTTTTATAGCAGTTCTAATGGAATTGTCAAAAAATCTAATAATAATCTAGCAGCATTATTATCTCAGTCAGTGAGTTTGCATTTTCATTTTCTTCATTCTATTCTACATTTTATTCTCTCTTCATTCTGAATAAAATAAATTTAGTTTGCTGATTTATGAGCTCAGCTAGCTGTCTGCATCCAATTTTGTTCAATTTATCCATCATGAGTCCATGTAAGTCTTGAATTTAATTTCATATGTCTTTTTTTTTTTTCCAGTAATAATTCTTCTATCTCATTCCTGTTTTGGTCCATTACAGAACTAATTACCTGACCTGTAGCAACAGCTTTAAAAATCTTAAGTTGTCATATCAAAGATGAAAAGTAAGTTCTCATATTTTGGGATTGGGTGTTTTACTCATTGAATAAAAGAATATGTACCATGTTCTAAGAGTAGTGATTAAAATGTAGTCAGATTTTCCAAACGATATAGAAAATTTTAAAGCACTGACATTCAAAACTAAATAAAACACAAAAGAATGGCATTTCAATAATAGGAAATTTATAAAAATATGAAAATCTATTGGAAGTATGCACACACCTAATTGTCTTTAAGTCATGTGCATGTTCAATAAGTCATTTGGATTTTAATGATTATATTAAATTCTTTTACTTTTGTGATGCATAGTTAAGTGTCATAAAAGGCATTTCTTTTGAAATTTATATGACAACGATAACCCTTTGTGAAAGCCAACTACTTGGTCATCTATAATTGAACCACCAGGAGTTAATCACAAACTAGTGTAATGATATACTTAGTATTCTTGGAGATGGAGAACAGAGATGCCAAACATGGTCTCATACCATCAATTTTACAAGTGTTGTCAAATAAATTTTAATGGATGAATGGAGACAAATGGAAGAGAGTACAAGCAATTCATGGTATTTCATGAAGTGGGGAAGTAATTAGCTATAAACCTCTTCAGCATATATGTATTAGTGTAACATAAACATATTGGGAAATATTTAATCAGATGAAACTAGTTTGAGAGATAAAAATTTCTACTTACAGTCACTGAATCTAATTAGGACAGCATTAATCTTAATTTAGGAATATGAAAATGTGTGCAATTTTTCAACTCTTAATTGGAGCTATGTTTTTTGTTCTTCTTTAAGTGCAATTATTCATAATTTATATACCTCCAACTGTGTATGAGAAACTAAATAAAAATTATACAATTAGATTTGAGCTTCATTGTAGTACTATATTTTCAAACCACAAATAACTAAATTTATCATATTCATTTACTTTTATGTCTGCTCCCTTCATATAGTCTTAGAATATAATTATTTGTGAAAATGTAAAAATGACTTTTCACCAGTTACTTTTTAAAACTTTTTAAATATTGCAAACAAAATAGAGAAAATATTTATTGACTAATATCATTGTTTGAGGCTGACATTTCAGGCATTTTTATAATGAAGTTGTTAGACCATTTAAAAAATTGTACCATATTTGTTAACTCTTACAATCAAAAGCCTTGAATTAGGAAAAGGATGAAGACAAGATAAATTTACAAACCCTTTCCTTTTTCTTAGCAGTATTGATCATCAAATTATGTCCCACATAACAATTTGGAAACTATTATTCCAGAAAACATCTATTTAAAAATGACAAACTATGTTCACTATGTTCACATAAATTACATACTAATTTATGCTGAATTTACACTAGAATCATCAAAATCTGTGTTCAAATTGAGTCTTTAACAATATGCTCTATGATTAGAAGTACTAAAATTTGCCAAAATGTATCACACAAAGAATGACTCCTTCTCGGTGTTATTTTACACTGACATAAGCTTCATATTTTTTATTATTATCAAACATTTATTAGACATAATGCTATTTAAGGTACTAAAAGCAAATTTTAGTTTCTCTTCTCATAACATTTCCAACATCAGATGTGTGGTTTTCCCACACCAAGCAATTCTGCAATTCTTTGCAGATGCTAACTGGTTATCCTACATTTAATTTAATTCTAACTCTAAAAATCCATGGTTAGCATAGATCCCACAGGTCAAGGGCTCAGTCCCACAGTGCTATTTGCATTTTAGATACAGTAAGAAATATTTGGTGTCCTACTTGGCTATATGAAAAGGGAGGTTCCCACAAATTCTTCCTCAGGTTCAATAATTTGGTATAATGACTTACAGAACTCAGGGAAACATTACTTACATTTACAAGTTTATTATAAATAATCTTATAAGTAATACAAATGAATAGCCAGATGAAGAGGCATAGAGGGCAATATGTAGCAGAATTCTGGACACAGGACCTTCAGTCTCTGGGAAGTTAGAATATGTTACCTTCCCAGTACATGTATATGTGTTTACCAATCTAGATCTCCAAACCCTGGTGTTTAGGGGGTTTTTCAATGTAAGTTTTCATCATGTAAGTGTGGTTGATTATTGACTTAATCTCCAGATGCTCATTTCACTAGAGAATGAGGTTACGGGGTTGAAACTACAAGTTTGTAATCATAGCATAATCTTTCTGGTAAATAGTGTCTATCCTGAAGCTGTCAAGGAACTCACCAATGAGCTCTCCTCGTTAGAATAAAATACCACTCTATCACCCAGAAAACTTTAGATTTATGAGCTCTGTGTAGAATTCTGCTATCATCCCCATCATTCAGGAAATCACAGAGCTTCAGAAGTTCTGTGTCAGAAATTGGAGGTCAGAGACCAAATATATATTTCTTTTTATGTGACAGGTACTACATAAAACAATATAACAACTAACTTAACATCTTTCTTATAAGGAATATTAAATGAATGTAAGCTGCATGAGGGCAAGAAGCATATGTTTTTTATTTTTTCACCATAGGATCTCAGCTATTACCAGTGTACTCAGCACAACCTACATACTGCACATATTAAATAAATACCTACTGAAGGGATCATGATTAAAAATTGTGCTAAAAAAATATGAAAGTCAATAAAATAGTATTTCTCTGTTGTAATCATCTCTGCCAGTATTTTCTATTTCCTTATTATTCTCTCTCACTTTCCATGTACATTTTTCTCTGGCATTCTTCTACCAAATTCTGAAGTGGCAAAAATAGGGTTGGGACATTTTCTGGAGTAATTTCTTTCCTATCTCAATACCAGTCTTAAAAAGTCATCTTGACATGCTGTTCATTTCAAACTAATAGATCAAATTTATCAAAAATGTTCAGGATTTTGTTCTATTAAAAAGAACATTGTTTTAATCATATAATCTTAAAATCTAATTTGTTTTGACACTGTCACCTTTACCAGTGGAACAACTATGTCTGATATTAGCAAATTTATCTAATTAAAATTCACAAAAACAAGACAATATGTTCATCTATTTATGTTCACTTGTTTTCTCTGGTGGTCAGTAACCACAGTCCTTGGGGAAGAAATAATAAATTTGATATATATAAAACCAATCTGCAATATTCTTCTGATGGACCAAAATACAGGAGATCACTACCTTCTCCCAAGAGAAAATATTAATATATTTTATTTATCTTTCAATTTTTTTATTGTTAATCTGAGTGATAAAATAGAATCTTGCCAAATTTTCTTGTTTCTTTAAGTAGTAATTCAGAAGGGTGGTGTCACACAACACAGAAAATACTACAGCTTACCAAGGATCCACTGTGCATAAGAAGACTTTTTAACACAACCCTATAATTATCATCCCAAATTTCTGCACATACCTTTCCAAACTGCATACCTAATAATTGTAATTTGTTCATGTAAAATACAATATACACAATCTTTAATATTTTATCACATATTATTAACAGAGTGTTAGATGGATGAAAAGGGTAAAACAGCAAAACAAAGTTGTTGTTTTTTGGGGGGTTTTTTGTTTTTTTAAAGAGGAAAATTAGAAAATGACAAAAGGATTGGAAATGTCCAGCAAGCACATTCTTTCATTATTGGGACACTATATGAAGAATTTTGTTTATTTTGAGGCACAATAGTATTTTGAATACATTTTTGGTCTCTTTCTATTAAGGAAGTACAAAGATGAACAGTATGTGTCTCAATCTTCTCAAACTGCTATAACAAAATACCACAGACTGTGTGGCTGAAACAACAGAAATTTATTTTCTGACAGTTCTAGAGGCCAGATGTTCAAGATCAAGGCTGTAGCTCATTTCGTTTCTGGTGAAGCCTTTTTTCCTGGCTTGCAGATAGCCACTTTGGTGTATTTTCACATAGTCCATGTCTCTCTCTATGTCTCTCTCTCTCTCTCTTTCCCTCTCTTCTCATAAGCCAACTGTCCTATGGGATTAGATCCCTAGCCTAAAAACGTCATTTCAGTATATAGTCTTCTAAAGATCCTACTCCAAATATGTCACATTGGGGGTTAGTACTTCAACATATGAATTTAGGGGGAGCAGGATACTATTTGGTCTGTAATATTACAGTCTTTATTTTTCTTATGCATCTGATATCTTTAAAAATGTTTTCATTATCTAAATATAGTAATGAATTCTTTTTTGAAAAATACTAGAAAATATGAACATGTCCATTTCATTCTTCTGTGATTATAAATACAAAACCAAACTATAACTATTTAGAGAAAATTATTTCCTATTTTTTATTAGTTATCTCTTATTCTTAAATAATTCTTCCATTTCTATTGTTAAAAATAGAGAAAATGATGATTTTATATTACATATATGGGTTACCTTCAAAGAAAATGATAAAAATAATGGAATTTTAAATACTTCAGTTTATGAATAAATTTTTTCACAAAATACACATTTTTCCATCTTGTACATACATATGCCAATTTAGATGAAAGCATTTGATTTTTTATTTATTTTTAAATTTTAATGATATATAATATCTGTACATATTTATTGGGATGTATATGCTATTTCATACAGGCATAAAACATGTATTGCCCAAATCAGGGTATTTGGGATAACCATCACCTCAAACATTTATCATTTCTTTCTCCTGGAAATACTTCAGATATTCTCTTCTAGCTATTTTGATATATACAATAAATTGCTATTAAAAATAGTTACTTCCACTGTGCTATCAAATACTAGAACTTACTCCTTCTGTCTAACAATATATTCGTAACCATTAACTAACCACTCTTCATCCTCCTACCCCACCACATAAACCTATCACAGCCTTTGGTTACTATCATTCTGCTTACTTTCTCTATGAGATTTGCTTTTATAGACCCTATGTATGAGGAAAGAAGTGCAGTGTTTGTCTTTCTGTAACTGGCTTACTTCATATAACATAATGATCTCCAGTTCCACTCCTGCTGCTACAAATGGCAAGATTCCACTTTTTATGGCTAAAGAGCATTCCATTGTATATATACCATAGGTTTCTTATCCACTAATGGACACTTCAATTCTCTCCATATTTTAGCTGCTGTGAGAGAGAAGCACCCTTTTGATATACTGATTCTTTTTCTTTGACTAGACACTCAATAGTGAGACTTATGAATTGTGTCATATGTTTTTATTTAGTTTTTTGAGAAACCTCCATCCTGACTTCCATAATGACTATACTAATTTACATTCCTACCAACAGTGAATCAATTCTTCATATTCTGTCCAGCATTTGTTATTATTTTGTGTTGGGTTTTTGGTTTTGGTTTTTGTCTTTTTTGATAATAGCCATTGTAACTGAAATAGAATGATGTTTTTTTGTGGTTTTGATTTTCATTTACCTGATAATCAGTAATGTTGAACATTTTTGCATATACTCATACCTGTTGATCATTTGTGGGCCTACGTTTGAAAAATGACTATTTATGTTTAAATGAGATTTTTTATTTTATTTTAAATGACTTTCTCCATGTTTAAATGAGATTTTTTATTTTTGACTGTGACTATTTTGATTTTTTATTTTTAGTTTGAGTTCCATGTATGTTCTGAATATTAATCCTTTGTCAGATAATTTGCAAATATTTTCTCCCATTCAACAGTCTGTCTTTTACCTCTGTTGATTGTTTCTTTAGCTGTGCAGGAGCTTTTTAGTTTCATATAGTCCCATTTGTCTATTTTTATTCTTGTTCTCTTTGCTTTTAAGGACTTAGCAATGAAGTTTTTCCTTATCCAGTGTCCCAGAGCATTTCTTCTTTGTTTTTTTCTAGTGATTTTAAAGTTTTTGATCTTATAATTAAGTCTTTATTTTGAATTTATTTTTTTATATGGTGAGAGATACAGTTTTATTTATGTGCATATGGATATCCAGTTTCCATGACCAATTATTGAAGAAAATATACTTTCCCAATGTATTTTCTGGTTCCTTTGTTTAAAATCAGTTGGTTATAAGTTCATAAACTTATTTCTGGATTCTCTATTCTCTTTTTGTACCAATACCATGCTTTTTTGTTTACTACAACCTTGCAGTATATTTTGAAGCCTCCAGCTTTGTTCTTTTAGCTCAGGATATTTTTGGATTCCCTACAAATTTTAGAATTATTTTTTATATTTATGTGAAGGATGGCATTGGTATTTTGATAGTGATTGCACTGAATCTGCATAGTGTAATGTGCTTTCGTTTTATGTTTTTGTTTTTTTGAGACAAAGTCTCACTTTGTCACCCTCAGTACAGTGCTCTGGCATCACAGCTCACAGCAAACTCCAGCTCTTGGGCTTAGGCGATTCTCTTGCCTCAGCCTCCCAAGTAGCTGGGACTACAGGCGCCCACCACAACACCCAGTTATTTTTTTGTTGCAGTTTGGCTGGGGCTGGATTTGACCCCATCACCCTCAGTATATGGGGCCAGTGCCCTACTCACTGAACCACAGACACCGCCCTGTAATGTGGTTATTTTAGCAATGTTATAATAATTCTTCAAATCCATAGCATGGGATATATTGCCATTAGTTTGTGCCCTCTAAAATTTCATTTTTTTTTTTTTTTTTTTTTTTTTTTTTATTGTGGAGAAGGGGCAGGGAAAGAAGGCGGGGGAAGAGGTGAGTGACAGGGTCGGGCCAGTGGTATGGTACCACATTGGCTGTATCTAGGTAGAGGCAGTTTCAGGCCGGGCC
>CAUYPK010057143.1:0-43936 GCA_963574355.1 Loris lydekkerianus | reverse complement strand
TGCATAAATAAACAAGACCACTAACAACATGCTCCATAGTCAATAGTGTTTGCACAGCAGGGACAGCACAGTCACTGGGAGGAGGCTGTGACTTGGAGGGGGTATGAGGTTGTATGTTCTTAGCTTCTTTCAGTCCATTGTTTTTCAATACCCACCACTGTTTATCCTCAGCCCTGGCCAAACCCTGAACACAGGACTCTGGGAAAGTACTGCCTTAGGGAAAGGGTAGATCTAAAAGAACCAAGGTTCACAAATCTCAACTTCTGACCTTCTGTGTAGATTTTTAAATAAGTCAGTATGTGAAAAAGGAGTCTTTAAAGTCATAACTTACCAAAATAATAGCCAAGCACTTGAAGGAGCTTTAATAGGGATTGCATTAAAATTATATATTGCTTTGGGTAGTGTGGACATTTTAACAATGTTGATTTTTCCCAGCCATGAGCATGGTATGTTTTTTCATTTGTTAACATCTTCAGCTATTTATTTTCTTAGAGTTTCATAGTTCTGTTTATAGAGATCTTTCATATCCTTTGTTAGATAAACTCCTAAATATTTCATCTTCTTTGGCACTACTGTGAATGGAATAGAGTCCTTAACTGTTTCTTTTTATTTTATTTTATTTTATTTTATTATTATAGATAAAAATATGCAACATAGATGTGACCCATCCATTACCCTCCCTCCACCCAAACCTCCCCCCTCCCTTCCTCTTCCTTGGTCCTTGCCCCATAGTCTTGTGGCATAGTTGGGTTATAGGCTTTATGTGAAAGCTATAGTTTAGCTTCATAGTAGGGATGAGTACATTGGATACTTTTTCTTCCATTCCTGGGATACTTTGCTAAGGAGAATATGTTCCAGCTCCATTCATGTAAACATGAAAGAGGTAAAGTCTCCATCTTTCTTTAAGGCTGCATATTATTCCCTGGTATACATATATAACAATTTACTAGTCCATTCATGGGTCGATGGGCACTTGGGCTTCTTCCATGACTTAGCAATTATGAATTGGGCTGCAATAAACATTCTGGTACAGATGTCTTTGTTATATTGTGACTTTTGGTCTTCTTGGTATAAACCTAGTAAAGGAATTATAGGATCAAATGGCAGGTCTATAATCTCTGGTTTCTATGGGAAAGACACGCATAGGCTGCACTCTGAAATCGAGCACCTGAAATGTACCTGGGATTGTGTGATGTACAGGTAATAAAGAGCATTCTTGCTCTTGAATAGAAATGCAACAAATTATCAAACCCAGAGGCTTACTACATTGGCATGCAGTCTGCCCTTTAGTCTCAACTGATGTCAGTTTCATATTCCCTTCCTATGCCCTGTATCTGAAGCCCTGGGCCCTTGTACTGGGCTGGGGAAAATATTGATTAGAGACCAAGAGAAGGAAGGAAGATGACAGAGGCTAGCCCAGTTGCTGAGGACTGGCTGTGCAGCCTAACACGCAATATTCCACAGGGGATCCAAACACAATCTACCCAGAACTATTTGCACATTCTGCCAACAACATTTGGACAGACTCATACAAATGTGAAAATATTTGCACTAGACGGTGAATGTTCAAAATAAAAGAATTCCATGAAATGCATACTGAAGGTACATTTCTTCACATAAAGTCAGAAAAAGAATAGAATGGTACTTTAATTTCTTCCTCAATAATATTTTGGCAAGATCTGGAGCTATGTTAACCATGGTCCATTTCATGACTCCTAGAAGCTGGACAGTGAAGGGAGACACAGTTTTTGTACTCAGTGGCAGCGTCAAAATTATTGAGCACCGGTAATGTACCTGGGACTGCGGGTACCTGGGATGGCAGGTAATAAAGAGGATCCTTGCTCTTAAATAGAAATTCAACAAATATCAGACCCAGGGACTTAATATGTCGTTGTGCAGTCTGCCCTTTAGATAGGATTAGAAACAAAAGCAACAAAGTCAAAAGCCCTGCCTCTAGAACTGCAGAAGTAAGCAGGGATGAGTGAGGAGGAGAAGAGAGCTAGAGGAACTGGAACTAGAATTTACAAACCAAATGCACAGAAAACGTAATCTAAAGAGATAGTTACTAAGTTTCTTCAGACAGAATACATAGCTCCGCAGCACAATTTAAATCACGTTTTCTACGTTCCTTAGTTGCCTGTCAATCATGCATCGATTTGTAATCTTTTCTGTATTTTCTGGTGGTTCACTCTGAGCTAACTTATCGTATGCTAATGTTTTTTCTCTCTAACCAGTTTCTAACCTATCTCACCCTTCACTTAGAAATCCCCAGACACATAGTTGGAGACTCAAGACATGTAAATATTCTTTTAAAAGCAGCACATAAAGTAGAATATTAAGCTTCCGTGTCAGAATATAAACTCCAACGA
Organism: Loris lydekkerianus; assembly: GCA_963574355.1. Taxonomy (NCBI): domain Eukaryota; kingdom Metazoa; phylum Chordata; class Mammalia; order Primates; family Lorisidae; genus Loris; species Loris lydekkerianus. Next base: position 41,567 of record CAUYPK010057143.1, on the reverse strand, counting down.
GTTGATAAAAATTTCACTGAAAGAATGTTAAGTATTCTGAGTTGCACAGAATATTTATCAAATAGTAGAAGATAATAATGTAGCGTTTAATTTATGCTAAATGTTTACTCTTTCTTAAGTCACATATTTAAATCCTGATTCATAACCCATGATACAGCCATCAGTAGAATACTCATAATTTGGTATGAAGACAACAATTTTTTCCAAAACTCAAAATTTATCATTTTTAATAATTCATGGTATAGGCCTAAGTCAATGGTCCTCTAATTGTTGAAGCCTGCCTTTGCAGCTACCTGGGACACTTGGCAATAATTAGCATTCTTCACATATTTTCTACAAGATTGCACTAGTACTCAGAGAGAAAATGAATGTCTATCTTAAAATTTTAACTGAAGATAAAGACACCCTGGACGGTGCATTTCCAATCTCTTTCTTTCAAAAAATCATTTGAATTCACAGAGTAAAGTAGAGATCTCTGTTGGAACTGGTAGAAAAGCAACATGCAGAGCTCAAGGGAGCCTGACCCTGTGTTTCCATCACCATGACCGAGCAATACCCTCCAGGTCGCAGCCCCGAGTCCCTGCGTCCTGTTGCTGTTTGTTTCCTCGTCACAACTTGAAGGGTTTCGAGGAAATAAACTTTGTCTAACTTCTCAACAGTTCTAAAATGTTATGTCAGTAACAGTGGTAGGACTGTGTACTTCAGACAAGAGAATAAAAAGAAGTAAAGTCTTCCTAATACGCCTCTACAGTGTCGATCCACTCAAAAGAGGCAGTCACGATTATGTTTTATTATTTTATAAAAGAGAAATAGCTCAAATATCTAATGAGAAATATTTCCAAAGATATAGTTTCATTAAATAGACTACTTATTTTAAATTAGGGTGGGACATCCGATGCACTTTTTTATTTTAAATGCATATTTTCTCATCCAACGCCATTTCCTCCAATGAGATCAAGCACATCACATAGTATAGTGAGTTAGCACCTGGTCACTGCCCGCCACTCACTCACAGGCAGTGACCATAGTCTTCCACATTCTTAGTTTCTAACATGAGTGTGAATGAGAGTCTGATGTTCTGTGTCATGTAGGAATAGTATATTTCTATGTGAATAAGAAAACAATGGTGTCCAAATAAAAGTCAAAGTATGAAGTGGTTTTCTTAATGGTCTTTAAAAACCTGAGCTATAGTATTCCCTGAGCAACCAAGTTACTATCAAAATGTAATCACACATAATCATTCATTTAAGATTACAGACTATTCCAACTCCCAATATCTGCTTCTGTAAGTTAGAAAATCGAGACCCTCAGAGTTGATAAGGTTCTACAGGAAGTCCATGCATTAGCCAGGAATAGCAAGAATCTAGCCTCATCTCATCTGCTTCCTCCAATAATCACACTGTGGGCTGAATTTAGTGTTCTGAATGGGGAGAAAAAAGTGCTGTGATGCTTCAACAGAAAACATTAAATATAAGTTTTATAGCATGTACTGAAGCACAGAGTGAATGTGGAGGCCATCGAAGAATGAAGGATGTCCTTCCATGTAATAACACACACTTGGGAAGTCCTCCTTTTGTTTTCCTTAACTGTTTGGTAGCTGTTCCGATCCCCATGGCCCTCACCTAAATGTTCTACATTGAAAGCAAATTAAAGACCAATTTATATACAGTGACTGAAAAAGGGAAGGGTGTGGGGAGGCTTCTGCAGCTGTTCCACCAGCTGTTTCTTACCTTATTCACATAGAAATATACTAGAGAAAAGAACAAGCATAACCTTTGCTGCATGTTCCCTTTGGTCACCTACCTCCAGCTGACCTGTGTTCTACCCACTGGGAAGCACATGTCCCCACCCCCAGGTGGCGCGCTGTGGCACTCTGCCATCTCAGAGTCCCTGGGTGAAGCCACAAGAATCATTCTTGAGTAGAGGGATGTTTTATTTATTTTTTTCCAGACACATTCCTTCCAGTGACAACCAGTAAGATGGCTTTTGAAATCACAGTTACATTTGCTATACTCCCCCGGAGCAATTTGGAGGAGTGACTAACAACACGTTCACATTTCAAAGTCTGCTAAGTAGGACCTCCGAGCAGAAAGACACAAGGAAGACTTGAGGAGAATCCCGCCAAAGAATGACAAACCACGTAAAGTCACGAAAGAAAGCGCAGGGCGTTATGCTTAGTGAGCTAACACACAAAATGGGCTAGGAAAAAGGCTCTTGTTGTGAAGCTGAAGGAAATACCCCAGGACCTTTTGACTGTGGTACTCCGTGAGGAGACCCTGACTGTTCCGTCATCACCCGGCACTTGCTTAGTCTCCTGGGGAAGTCATCTCACCCTAGGTCTCCTAGGACTCAGCTCCTTCCTCAACTGCTCTAAGACTTTGTTCCTGAAGCTCCTTGAACTTCCTTCTTTAGAATACTTCCCACTATCAACAGTCAAACAAGTAGGAATAAAGAGAATGATCCGTCCCCTCGTCTCTTCACCTGTTTATGTGAAGATGCATTTATCATCCTCATGAAATGATCATTAAGCTGATGTTCCAGAGCTTATTAACTTCATTTTATTAGTGACATAACCTACTAAACTTGACATTTTGTGGTCTAAAACAGTCTAGTATCCATTCCTTATGGTTTAGTATAGCTGGATTGTAATTGTACAAAACCTAGATGGGTAATGCAAAGAACTATCAATACTATGCTGACCCTAAGACATTTCCCTTTATCTATATCTGGAATCAGAGACTCAAATAAAGGGAAAAAGTTGGGCATAAGAACTAAGGAAGTCACAAAGACAGTGAACCCATCTTTAGAGGAAACTCATTCAATTTCATTAAAAAGGAAAGCAAAGGCACCTATCATGCTAAACCCTTAAGCAGTTCACCATCTCACCTGTCATAAAATTCTTACAACATAATCATGTGAGCTTTCTGGTTACTTGAGTGCCAGATAATATCCAATTGTATGTTAACTAGGATCATAATGGGCAGTTGCTTGCTGCAACATAGTTTTGGGGTTATAGATATAAGAATTAATTTAAGTAAAGCAAAAACTTTTGTGACTCACGTTTCTGAACATAAAGATAATATTTTTAAACTCAGTCTTTCATTCCTTAATAGAGAACTCTTAAAGATGGCAAGCTTTGCATGTATGAGCTGAAAGGTTTCTCTAGGTTAAATTCCATCAATAAATAATACAATAATAATTTGAATGATAACCCCTATCTTATCACTATGAGTTGTCATATCAGGAACACTTGCACTATTATTGATCTCTGTTCTAAGAAACTCCACAAACAATATCTCATGCAATTCCTTCATATCAAACCCGTGTAGGAGTTATTTTTCCAGTTTAAAGATGAAAAATGAGAATAGAGGTTGTTTGTCCTGACTCCTCAGGTTGCCTAAAAAGAAGCTCCCTTGGTACTCAAATTCGTTATGTAAATAAGCTTAGCAATTTAAGGTAAAATCTGTGTGAAGCAGTATACCGTATATACTCGAGTATAAGCCCAGCTTTTTCTGGCACAAAATTTGTGCCAAAAAACCCGAACTCAGCACTAATTTTGTGCCGGAAAAAACTCGGCTTATACTCGAGTATATAGGTACTTTGGAAAATTCTCCTGTGCTGCAAAAGATCAAGTGTAAGTGTCTAACATGAAACCACAGGTAACTGCTAGGCACGGTGAGAGCACTGCCAGCCACGTGCCACTGTATTAGCTGTTAGAAGCAAGTGATTTCCATTTTCAACAATCTTTTCCAGCAGATTTAGGAAATCAATCTTTTGGAGGACTGATCTGGTAGCTGGAAGGGAGGGAAGGAGAGGAAAGGTTGTGCTACTAAATTATATAATAATGGCAAGAATGCTATATCTAATGAATAAATTATATCTGCTTGTCATATTGGCCATATTTCAAAGGGCTTTCATGGAAGTATACGTGAGCTCCAGAAAGAGGGTCCCACAGAGCCTCCCGTTCTTCATCAAGTTACAAGTCTTGCTAATAATCGTGTGAGAGGAAGAAATACTAATAAAGTCCTAAATGCTAACACATTAAAAATATTTAACAATATTATTTTTATTATTAGAAGTAATGCATATATAATATATATTTTAAGAATATACACATTACATACTTATATATACACATATATAATATACATATAATATACATGTATACTGTATACATACATGTTTCTATAGTATATATACTATATCTATACTGTATCTACAATGTATTTTAATTTTTTTTAATATAGAGAAAAGGCGAAAATGTTAGGAAAGTAAGAAAATGGTATCTTTCATTTCCCATCCCTCCCAGACACATGCCATCCCGCACTTGGCCTCGTTAGGTACTTTTAGTACAATATAGTCCATTTGTCTTCAAAAAATCTTTGAAACTGGGCCTATCTTACCATTTACTGGGTTAAGTTCTCAGCCAATTTTTTGCCTGGGAAACTGCGATAACAACCTAACTGGCTTCCCAAACACACTGATTCCCTCCAATTTATTCTTCATGCTGTTGCCTGGGTGATTCCACTGAAACTGAAGTCTAATCATGTCCTGCCCGGCCGCCCCCCCTTCATCTCCCTCAATCACTGTCCATTCAACAACACTGCACTGCGGAGACAAGGAAGGGCCCTCATCGTCGGCCACCTGCCCACTCTGTGGGCCTTGAGCTCCGGCACTCTCCACCTACAGACGTCAGGCCGTCACAGGAAGGATTCCTGATGCTGAGAGCACACCACATGCGCTGTGCTGTCTAGAGGGAGCACCGAGATGGAAATGCACTTCCACCACTCACTAGCCAAGGCCTGGGGCAAGCTACTGAGACCAACTCTAACTATAGGCTCTGGTGGGACACAGAGGAGGTGGCTGGACCTAACTGGTGGCTTATCTGTAAGGATCATTTGAGAACATTTCTGCAAAGCTTTCTACACAGTGCTTGGCTCACACACAGAGGTAATACTTCAGGGCCTTTATCCAGAGCTACAAAAGCATTTACATTTAACAACAACAAAAAACCCCAGCACATCCTGCAGTGGAGACAGACAGTGTAATACACAGTGTGCTGGAAGTGAAAACTCCTGGGGAGAAAATCAAAGTAGGGCTGGCCCAGAGAGTCATTTTCAGTTGGGCAGGCAGAGACTTTCTTGAGAAGAGAGCATTTGACCAAAGATTTAAAGGAGGTGAGAAGGTGAGTCACATGGAAATCTGAGGAAGAAAATTCTGGGCAGTGAAAACAGTGTGCCTGGACAGTCTGGGGAGCAAAGGGAAAACCAAATTTGCCTGGGTGAGCTGGCAAAGCAGATCGTGTGTAGTTGGGGCCACTTTAAGGGTAGGGGCTTTTAGTCTGAGTGAAATGGAAAAGTGAATGACGGCCACTGTCTGTTATTACTTACTTATCTTCCTGGGAGAGTTTCACCACATCTTTCAAACTGAGTCAAGATTCCTTAGGGCACGTGAGACTCTATTACTGCTGTGTTTAGAGCCCCTGCCTCTGACTAACCCACCCAGTTCCTGCAGAACAAGGCTCAGGGTTCACCTAGTGTCCCCAGGATTGCTCAGCAGCAGGAAGGGTTCAATATAGGATGACAGAATAAATGTCGAGAGAACAAGTGAAAAACAGCATGGCGCTTTGAGAAGGCCCACAAAGAGTGTCCACGCCACTGCGCACCAGGCTCATGCTGTAAGGTTCTGAAAATAGTGATGGCAAAGAAGCACATGCCTTCCCTAAAATCACGTTTGAATTTTCAGCAATTTCAAGATTCAGCAATTCTGGACTACTTTGCTAAAATTATTTCATTTTATAATCTTCATAATTCCTATATGCAGTATCTCAATCTGTTTCAAAAATAACCCTCTGCTTTTCAGATTTAAAGCATCTTCATTTTCCAAATAAGGAAATTGAGGCCCAAAATATCAGTGACGAGCGGAAGATTCAGCCCCATAATTCATAAACCTGCTGTTGTGAGACGGGCCCTGATGCCTGGATGGGAACTGTGGCTGCTGATAGTACAGAGATCACCCCTGTCCAAGTGGCCGCAGCCCAGCACCTGAAGTGAAGCAGAGAGACTGTGTGTGTCAACAGACTGAGATGAGGAAGCAGCTCTCGGTGGTGAGAGGAAGCACAGTGGCAGAAAGGAATTCGTACACGCCATAGCTGTGTACAGCAATCACGAGGTACAATGTGCTGGTTTTATAGACACCTGATGACAAACGGAGTCACCCTTTCAATGGTTGGGGCAGCAAGGGTCACAAGATGCCTTGGAATGAAGAGTGTTTACATCAGAGGTGATGTCCATTCGCCACGCTGCTGTTTTCATGGATTGTATTCTAATTCTCCAGTAGCAGTGCTATTTATGCAACATAGAACCCACCAAAAGCTAAGGAACACTCCACCTGGCTCAAGGAGAGACTCTGCAATCTCAGATTTTTAATTTTATTTAATCCTAGGATTTTGCTTTTTAAACTGTAAAAATGGAGATGATAATGTCTGATTTAAAGATTTGTTACAGGATGAATAATGCTGTAGAATATTCAAAATGATGGCGTGCTCTATGAAAGTAAAAGGTAATTAAAATCTCCCTTCTCTACGTATCTATTTGTGAATTAACTGTATCTACTTAACATTAAGTAGTAGTCTACATTATTATAATTATAAAATACATATGAATATATATAAAATATAAATAAAATATATATTCTAATTATAAAATATATATAATATATATAATTATAAAATATATATTATTATAATTATAAAATATATAATAATGTAGTCTACATTATTATAATTATAAAATATATATAAAATATATGTCACAATTACAAAATATCTAAATGATTATCAACACCTAAAAACAGACTCACTCTCTATACCCATATCTTAATGTCCCTTTTCAGTAAATAAATCAGTTTGTAAATTTTATTGCAAAGATCATGATTTAACTTTATTTCCACATGTACCCTGCCACAGCATCATGCAGCTAAAAATTCACTAAACTGCGGAAATCGCCTAATAGCTGTTTTATTCAGCAACTCTGCTTCTGTGTTTATTATGGTGATACTGTGACATTTGACAAGACAAAGTGGTAAGAGTCTGTCATCATAAAGAAATAAGGGATCAGTTACACCAAATTACCTTGAAAGTGTAAGTAATGGAATTGATTTCCTCCAACTCAATATGAGAACCCCGATCCCATCATATCTTTTCAATAGTGCATTTTGTAACACAGAGGAAGCTATTTTGTTACAGCAGCTCTACAATCCCTGGCCTTGAGTCTGGGATAGTAAATGAACAACTCAAATGAATCGCCATTCTTCTCCTTTCCCACACAAAACTGTGATGAACACAGAGCAATAGTCAAACATCAGGGAAATCTGTCTTGTTCTTTTAAAAATAATAACCTAGGTATAAATTTCAAAAGATTTTCATTCCAAGTTTGGAGACTTTCAAATTGCTGCAATTGTAAAATGACTTAAACGGAAGTGACAGAGTCAAAGAAAATTGCATTTTGATGGGGAAATAAAATCAGTTCCAGGAAGGGGCTGGAAGAAAATGGAATCCAATGCATCAACCCACTGGCGCAGGAATTCAAAATGGGGCAACCATGGACAGACATTTAAGCAGCATCACATCAGCTTACATGTACAATAAAAAATAAAAACATAAAAACATCTGTCAAACAATGTCACAAATAAGCAAGCATGTTTGTTGAAAAACTACATAGTCCTGGACTGCTGGTTCTTCTTCTTTTTTTTTTTTTTTAATTAAATCATAGCTGTGTACATCAATGCAATCATGAGGTACCATGTACTGGTTTTATATACAATTTGAAATATTTTCATCACACTGGTTAACATAGCCTTTGCAGCATTTTCTTAGTTATTGTGTTAAGACATTTCTATTCTACACTTAGTAAATTTCACAAGTACCCTTGTAAGATGCACCGTAGCTGTGGTCCCACCAACCACCCTCCCTCTGCTGGTTCATTTTTATAGGAGCCCAGAGAAATGAAGCAAATTGAAAAGATTCTCCAGACCCACAGCCCCTCTCACCCCACCAAGCAGGGGCTTGGCCACAAGCAATCTATGCTTTCAGCAATACACCCTTTTCCCAAACAACAAGCTTGATTGCTTATATTTATTATATAAAATATGGCTTATGTCTGATGAGTTTATATGAAATGTATAAGTCCATGTAGAAGAATCATAGCATGTTAACCTGAAAACATGTTGAAACAGACAGGTAAAATTTTAGTTAATAAAATGTAATGATTTTGACCATGGTAACAGCTGTATTGTTTTCGTTTTGTTTTTGTAAGTCCATTGGGCAGTGATTCTCCCCAAGATAAGGACAAACGCAAGGAATAAAACAAGCATTTTGAAAAAAATAATATTCTTTGCTAATAGATCACATAAAGTACCTTTTAGTCTAAGTTTTGAAGCATTAATGTCTTCAAAAGTAACTTTGCCTTAAAGATACACAGTTGAGATACAAATTATTTTTAAAGAAACATTAAATATATAAATAAAGAAAAGTAAGAAATATTTTGGTTCCCAATTATATAACTCTATTTTTAAAATGTTCTAAATGCCCTTTCCATGTTCGATGTTAACATTTTCATTTACTGGTTCTCTAAAATGTGAAGTTTTTATCGGTTATAATCAAAAACTATATCGCTATACCGTTGGTTTAAAAATGTTTTCCTAGTATCCAAGGAAAACCACCAATATAGAAGGGTGTGTCTTTGGGTGGTGATTAATTCATGAGGGCTGTGCCCCCATGGATGCAATTAGTGCCCTTATAACAGAGGTTCAAGGATGTATATTTCCATCACTTGAGTGCATAGTGAGAAACCACCAACAAACAAGAAAGAGGACTCTCACTGAACAGTGAATCTGCCCGTCCCTTGATCTTACGCTTCCCACCCTTCAGAACTATGAGGAATAAAGTTCTGTGGTTTTTGGAATTTGGTTAGGGTAACCTGAACAGACTAAGACGAACTTTAGATTCAAGTAAACTTGGGTTTGAGAACCTGTTTTATGAGATACTTAATTTTACCTGGGGCAAGTTATTTAAATTATTTGAATCATAGTTTCACTTTCTTTACGATGGGGCAAAACATACCTGCACTGTTGAAAAGATTATATAATACACATGAAGAGCTTGACAGTAAATCAGTAAATCTTAGAAATCAGTAAATGTTACCTACAATAAAGACTCAGTGAAGGCAGGAAAACAGGTGTCTTTTGGCTGTGGCCATAAGTCTATGACACACAATTGCTCCATGAATATTTATTTGGTGAATGAATGAATAAACATTAGTGCTGTTATCAATAATGATTTTAATAATTTTCCCTAAACCTCAACAGCAGCCTAAACAGGGCAAAGTTGGTTTCCATTATGTGTGGTAGTCATGATGTGTAGTCACTGAGAACCCTAAATTAGCAAATAGCAAACCACTGCTCTTAGGTGACAAAAGAGTTAGGTTCCTGTGATCCTCTGGTCACATGCTTGCATCAAGCGGTCAACATATAACCTTGTTATATGTGGGTTTCTGCATAAAGAAATCTGATTTAATATACATTGTTGATTCATTAACACTGAGCTTACAGCCAACACGTCCCTAACTCAGACCCAAACAAAGTATGGCTAATGCATATTTTTTTTCTGTAAGATACATCTCAGATTTCCGCTTTCTTGCACTCAGAAATACTAGCTAACACATCAGCATTATGTGTGATATCAATAAGAAAAGGCACCAAAAAGAAAATAAGAAAGAAAAAAGAAAGAAAAGAAAAGAAAAATGGGGCACAAAGTAGAATGTGAAAAAGACACTTGTTTATAAGAAACAAGACTGTGGCTCAGTGGGTGGGGCTCCGGCCCCATGTTCTGAAGGTGGTGGGTTCAAATCCGCCCCTGCCAAACCACAAGGGAAAAATGGCCGGGCATTGTGGCGGGTGCCTGCGGTCCTAGCTGCTTGGGAGGCTGAGGCAAGAGAATCGCATAGGCCTAGGAGTTGGAGTTTGCTGTAAGCTGAGAGGCCATGGCACTCTACAGAGGGTGACAAGGTGGGACTCTGTCACTACAAAAAAAAAAAAAAAAAAAAAGAACAAATAAAAAACAAGAAAACAGCCTCACAGTGTTAGATCTCTGCTGGGAATGTGCAGGTCTGTGTATGGGGCATGACAGTATCAGCATATTGAGTATTGATTTCTGGGGTTACCAGTGCATTTTAGCAAGGAGGCGAGGTCAAAAACGTGGAGTTCTCAAACAATGAGGATGGACTGTCTGACTAGTGGTGGCCTTAGAATTATGCCCTCTAATTTTCCATCTCTCCCTCCCTATTCAACACCATCATAAATCCTGCTTTTAGAGCAGCCAATGTCCCATTGGTGCTTGCTGAAAAGGCAAATGAGCATATGTTTTGAGGATTTTCAGTCCAATGGAGATTAAATGCACAATAGAACTGAGGTCTTCTCTACTTTGTCATCAAAACTACATACAATAGAGTAGTTATACAAAAAAAATACTGTACATACCAGGCCATATTCAACCACGTTGCCTGCAAGGCCTGGCTTTCAGTGAATGTTCTTGGGGTGTATAGTCAAAGAAACTGAAATACGCTAGATAAGGCTGAGTAAAAAGAAAATAGATAGAAAACCACGACCTTCAATCAGGAGCTATCATAGGCTATAATCATAGAAAGATCAGATCAGGCAGGGACAGACAGAAGAAGAGGGACCATGCATTGGAGGAAGTCAATTTATACAGTATGTTATTAAAAATGCACATTCTGTCATATCTTGTCATGTAGCTGATTGTTTGAAACGAGTATCTAGTGACTGGCCTGAGAGTAAATTAATACCCTCTCATAACCTACCCCATCTATTGTTCAGTGGCAAGCGGGGAAAATCTTTTTTGTCTTGACAGCTCTCTGGTCCAGGTATGGCTTTATTACTTCTCATTCCATTGAAGCTCAAGAGCTGACATTTTCTCTGTAGAATCATCAAGAACTAGGGACAGCCCACCCCCCACGTGGGAAGGTCATCCGTGAGACCTCATTTACTGTGCATATTGCAAGGGTACATGTCAAATATATTATTAATAGTAGAGTATAAAGGTCTAAACAAAACAATTAAATAAGTGAGGTGAATGCTATGTAATCAGTTTGATGTAAACATTCCAAATGGCATATAAAATCAGCACACTGTACCCCATAAATGCAGTAATGCATTATTTAATAAAAAATAATTTTTCAATAAAAATAATTTTTCAATAATTTTTCAATAAAAAAAAGAACTAGGAACAGAATGCCCGACCACTTCTCTTTCTTCTATTACAACAGAATGGGTAAACAATAAGCTATTCACAGATGTTTTCCTACTTATGTTTTATAACAATGCTTTTCTATCTCAGAAGAACAAAATATTTTTATTCTATAACATCACATTCACATTTAATTCACTCATGAAGAACATAATCCAGATTTCCTTTTATTTAGCTTTTCCATAAGTCTGATAGTCATTTACCTTATTATGTAGTTTCATTATTTTAAAAGGAATGTAGGTTTATTCAGAATTGTGAAGCAATAAGTAAAAACACTCTTATTCACAATCCCTTAATCTGTTCCATTTCTTTCTCACAGTAAGCACATGTATTACTATACATACATATGCTAAGTATTAAAATTGTGATTTTTTTTTTTTGGCAGAATCTCACTTTGTCATCCTGGCTAGAGTGCAGTGATGCCATCAAAGCTCACTGCAGCCTCAACCTCCTGGGCTCAAGCAGTCATGGCTAGCTGATTTCTCTATTCTTTGCAGAGATGAGGGTCTCACTCTTGCTCAGGCTGGTCTCTAACTCTTGACCTCATGCAATCCTTTTGCTTTGGCCACCTAAAGTGCTAGGATTATAGACAGGAAACACCATGCCTACCCTAAAATTGTGATATTATGCATGTATATGAAGCCTTGCATCATTTTAATCATGTAACACATTAGTATTGTCCAATTCCTTAGTCTTCAAAAGCAGTTTACATTACCTGCAATGCCTGAATTATTTGAACATTTTCTAAAATTTATTATACAAATTTTTATACTTTTGTGAATATCTATAATTTACTTTAAAATATTTAGCATGAATAATGTGAAATAACCCATGTGTTTATTCAGACCAGGATGGCAAACTCTTCTTATGAAGTTACATATAGTATACACTTTTTGGAATTTGGGATAACAATCTTTCCCTCAACTATTCAATGTGGCCATATTAGTACCAATTCAGTGATACCCAATGTATAAATGAATGAGTGTTCTGTGTTCCAGTAAATATTTATAGATACTAAAGTTCTAATTCCCTATGTTCTTCACATGTCATGAAATACTATTCATCTTTTGAAGTTTGCCCAACTACCTAAAAAGTGAAAATCATTCTTAGTTCATAGGCCATAGAAACGTAGGCATCAGGCTACCTTTATATCAAATTAGCAGTAGATATTTTTAATAACCTGCATTAGAATGTTTTAATGAGTGAAATTTGTGATGGGTGGTCATAATTTAGATATTAGAAATGAGCTTTCATTGTTTAAAGTAGTATCCAAAGCCAGTCTTTACCTCTTTTTTGGGAGGGGATGGGGGGGTTCAGGTAAGTAACTGTGGAGTCTATGGAAAGGTCAGAGACACTCTGTAATTCAGGCAGCAATTATCTATCAACAAGTATTAACAACTAGAATTTAACACCAATGTGGTTGTACTAGTGCATAGTACTGAGAATTAGCCTTGCCTAAAAGAGCTTTATCTGATCTTACAGACAGTTGAATGAACTCCTTTGTGCTTGCTTGAGATAAATGTTTGCATTATAAACATCAGCAGACATGGTAGAATCTGGTATGAGAATTCTTTCACTTTTACCTCTTCTATGGAGGTTGTTAAAAGTGTATAAGACTCACCTAATTCTAATCATTAGCAGCTGCCATTCCTACTGCCAAATATAATAATGACATTTGTGACTCAACAGTGTTTTAATTTAATTCACTAAAGTTTGATCTCAATTCACAATTCTTCAATAAAACATTCACTGTGCTTCTCCCATGAGCCAGGCACAGCTGCGGACACAGTGGTAGAGAAAAGCAGATATACTCCCTGCCCTGAAACTCACTGCGATTGCAGGAGAGAAAGTAAAAAATAGGCAATTAAAATGCATGAAACATTTCTTTGTATTTTATAAGTGAATAACCATGTACTATAGTACTCACTAACTGTAGGGCTTACTATGTGTTAGGCAGACACTGTCCTAAGTGTGTGACTTATCTCCACCTATTCCCATCCCCACCCTTATGAGGGAGATACTGTTCTTATGCCCACCTTTCAGATGAGGAAACAGAGGGGCAGATGGATTAAGGAAAGTTCTGACATAATACAACCTTGAAGTGGAGGATTTGGCCTTTAAACCAGGCAGTTGGAGAGCAGAATCTGTGCTCTTCACCTCTACACTTGCAGGTGCAGTGGACTGACTTTGGGGTGGGGAGAGGATGGTCAAGGAGGGCCTTTCTTAGCAGGAATAAATTAAACTAAAGCCTAAAGGATAGGAAGGGATCTACTGTGGGAAAAGCCAGGCATTTCAGGCATGGCATGTCTAACACCATATGTCTGGCACATTTTTCTCTTTCTAGCGCCAAAATGAGGCTGACGTGCCTGGACCATGGGAAGCCACAGGCTCTTAGGCAATGAAAAGGCAGTGTGCAGAATTTAAAGTAAGAGAATTGCAGTCATTTAATTGTGAAAATCACTCTGGTTTCTGCGTAGAGATTGGAAAATGAGGGTTGAGGAGGCAAAGATATAAAAGGGGAAACTAACTAGGGCTGCTGAAATCAGGAACAATTAAATGCTACGGAAAAGAGAAACAGCCTCAGCCCATTTAATATACAGTTGAAAAGCTCAACAATCCTCCCACCCCAACCCTCCATGAAATCTAGGCAATGGCAGAGATAACTGTATTTTTCATATTAAAGCAATGCACCTTTCTAAAGTAAATTACACACTTCCTTCTTGCCCCGAGCTTACACTGCTCTCTTCATGAAATGCTGAAAATGAACCAGAGACTGAATTCCATATGAAGAAATGTTCTACTCTTATCAAACTGAGATAAACATAATCTCATCAGTTAAAAAATTACAAACACAATGGACCTTGTATCACAACAAGTTTAACTTTAGAACCATCAAGTATAATCCATTATGCAAATTAATTATTTTTGGAAAATTAAAGCTTTAGAGAATTTATTAATAGATTCAGCCATTTGTTGTAAATAATAAATAGGTACTATAATAACTCAAGCACAATTAACATCAATGGTATATTTCCTGTCTTTTGCCTACTGCCATAATATTATTCTGTGCTATTATTGGAAAAGATTAAAAAACATTACAATGTACACTTTAGCCAACTATATTTTATATATGTATATATTCACATTTATAAAGACTATATATAAATATATATGATAATAATATAAATATATTTATTATATATAATATAGTTTTAGCTAACTATAGTTTATAGCTTATAGTTTTAGCCAACTATATTATAGATATATATACACACACTCACTGTACTCATATGCACATTTATATCTCTAATATATACACACACTCACATGTAAACATAGCTATGTCTCTCTCTACTTTGAAAATGAGAGTTAACTTTTAAAAATTTGTCACTAACCATGTCCATTTTATTGAGTAGCTATAAGATAGGTTTGACACACTCAGTCATAACATTAAGCACGGTGAGAATAGGGTCAGGTTTACTTTTCAGAAGCATCACTTGGTCATTGTACGAGAAGTTAGAACAAGTTGGAGTAGAGGCCAGGAAGCTGGCAGAAAGAGAGTAGGGAGGAGGGAAGCAGGGAAGCAGGGAAGCAGGAACGGGGCAGCGGCAGGGCCTTCCTGAGACCTGGGAAAATGACTGGCTCCTGGGAAGATTCACAGTTAGGTTGACAAGAGGAGGAGGAGGCTGGGGTGAGGGGGAATGAGATGGCCTCTGGGTGTGCAAGTTAGTTCAGTGTGTCATGAGCGTGTGCACTTGAACTAAAAGTCTACACGACCGAAGAGAAAACTAGACCCACTTCTGAAAATTTTCAACATTTAAGTGAAAACGGGGATAGTTAACAGTTTTCAGGGACAGAGAGAGGGAAAGGAAAGAGCCAAGAGGAAAGGAGTATTCAAAGACGAGAAGAGAAAGAGAGGACTTCAAAAATACTGCGGCCCGCGGCCCCTTCCCATTACTGCCATCTCTCTGAATTCTTGCCACCTGCTACGTGTATGGCTAGTCCATGAGCTTCCTTGCAAAATGAAAACATTTACTTAAGCATTTTACTTGTACCAGCCCTAGGAATTTTAACGACTTTTTTATGAACCTAGAAATTATAAAGGTGAACATGCACCAGACTGTAAATGTAATCAAATCCCTTGAGGTGGTTTCCCTCTGGTCCTGCTTCATTCCCTTATAGCAGAAGGAGTCAGGCCTTGTGCAGAAGCTCCATTCTTCTGATCGTGGAGACTTATATACTGGGTTTTTAAATGTGGGTGTGCGCCTGCTCATATATGCTTTTAACATATCAATATGTACCAAAAATATTTTTTGATTCAAGTTTTCAATTATTAAAGGTTACTGCCCCTAACCGTGAACTTAAAATTTACCATATGATCAATGACTTAAAGAATCAAACTGCTGTTTGGTTTTCTTAAGGCGTTTAGAAAATAATCCACAATGAAAATTTGCCACAGGGCGACGCACATTCATGAGCCCTTTTAGTCCGCACCCTGCAGCTGTGTCCCATGTTGTCTTTTTGGGCTGGTGGACTTTTGTCTGTACCTACGCACTCTCTGAGGCCAATAGTCAATAGAGACTCCAGGTGAATAGAAGATTAGTCTAGAGAATACTCTCCGGTCTCAGGAAATTTCTAAAAAATGCAACAGTGTCAGGTAGCTGAAGAAAAGAAGATATAAGACCCTGAAATAAGAATCTGTTTGAACAGCTGAGGTTAAAAGGAAGAGAGGCCTCCTAAAGTAAGTGATCTTGAAATCTGAAGATTCAGGCTACAATTTAAGCCTCTCATGTTCAGAGACTACTTAGGAAGGTAAGAAGTTAGTAAAGACAGAATCTGTGATAACTTCAAGTTACTCCAAAACAATTGTCTTTGTTTCATTAATGGCATCATACATAATCAAATGAAAGTTATTTTAGTTAAATATTCTGTGATTACCTGAGACCCATTCTCCATAGAATAATCTTTTATGGTGTCTAAGGAAATTGTCAAAAGTCTGAAAAGAGGGCTTGCAGGATAATCATGGAATACAGGTGAAGATTTCTCCACTTTATTTTGAAAGTACAATAGACTTCCTCAGTATCCATTTCTGCTTCGATAAGATCTATGTTCCTATGACTTAAAAAGACTCTCAGCACTGCCCCATCATCTAGAAGCCTTGTGTGCAGAGAATTCCATGAGAGATGTCAGTAATGATGGCTGCATTTCAACCAGTCTGCTACATTATCAGCATAAATATGTGTATTATAAATAAATCCAAAGTGAACTTAATTAACAGCCTAATAATAATATCAAATTAGTCAAAAGACATCTTTCAACAAGTGATTATACAAACCTCTCAAAGGATTTCTATAATTCAATATTTCTATTTATTCTTTCAGCTAAATTTCTGGAATTATGAAATATAGAATAATTATTGATGAGTTTTCAACATTATTGTATACATATGAAAATGTATGATGACATAATTTTACCACTTTATTTTTTAAAACCTAATCTGTATATTTAAACCTCAAAGAAAACACCTGTATATATTTATGAGAATGAAACTATAAGGGAGAAGTATTATAGAATATTCCTTAATACAAGCCCTTTGTGGCTTACGTATAGAATTTCTTTTATAAAGATTTATAAAATACATGATAAGAAGTATTTAGTTATATAATTTTTAGATCAGCTGTGACATAAGAATAATGCTGAGAAAATATGTAAGGCTTTTTGTCAAAGGAGGTTGGATTATTCTGCAGTAAAACCCCCAATATCAGTGGCTTAGGTCAACAAGAATTTAATGAGAATTAATTGCACCACGTCCTCCCACTCTGTCTCTGAAGTCAGCCACACAACTCATGATAGGAAGCATGACACAAGCAAAGGCTTGGAAAGAATTTGCACAGCTGGGTTTGTCTTCTCCCTCATGACTCAACCATCACTGTGACACTGTGTAAGGACTGGCCTACTGTAGGAAGAAACACAGCCAGCAGAACATGTGTGTCCAGTTGTCCCAAATGACATCTAGGTGACTCCTAGATAGAATTATATACACCCAAAAGGAGCAAAATTAAGCTTTCCACCCCAGTCTTGTGTGAAACAAATGCATCTTGGTATCATATACCACTGTGGTTTTGTGGTTGTTCCTTACACAGCATAACTGTGGTAAGGGATAGCTGATACATCTATCAAGGATCCAGTATCTGACTGGAGCTCTCAGTTTATTTTCCTGTTTTAACGGACAGTGTTTAAATCAGTTTCAAGCCCACAAGCAGTGTGGGTCAGTCTTCCCAATCCATTGCTCAGGAGTTGCAGGGAATCCACGGGGGAGCTGCTCAGACCTCCTTTTCCTGTGCTTCCTGCCATAAAATGTCACATGTTCAAGTGAGTCACCCTTCTTGTGCAACTATGCTTTTCTTTTTCTATATCCATTAGTAAGTTTACCCAACGTCAACATCGCCCTCCTCCTTTTCCTCCTTCTATGCAGGATTGCAAAAACAATGACATGTTACCAATTCCAAACTATTCTCTGGAAGTCACAGGTTGCTACATTGCATCCTGGGGGTAGAAATCTAAAGGAAAGAACTAGTCCCGCTGTTTTCCGATTTCTTCACATATGAGGAGTTTCCCCTGGGCATTCTTTGAAAACAGAGTTTGTCAACTCAGTTTCTACCCATTCATACAGAGACTGAGCCCCTCTTTTCCTGAGATGCTTCCCTCCATTTCTCCTTTCTCTGATCTCTGCAGATAGATCATTTCACAGGAGAATAGTATTTGATAAATAGGTGAACAGATGACTTTCAATCTTTGGGGTCTCTGATAAAACTACCTTCAAAAAACATTTGATTAGCATTATGGATCTAGATATCTTGTATATCTGCCAAAGAATTATAATTTAAAATAAAGATCTAAAATGTAATTTGACTGGAACCCAGCATCTTTGATCAGAATTAATTAGTAACTGAAATAGTTCAGAAGGAGTACAAGAATTAGTATCCAAGAGGGAGAAAACCGGAAGAATTATCTCTTGTCTGAGGGATTCTCATAGAATTCTAAAGAGACCAAATAGAGGTATCTTAACAGCACGTGTACTGGAATGATCACAAAGCATCAATAGTCTACAATCTTACCATTTTTGCATCTTTCATGAAGAAGACAGAAAAAAAAAGAAGGGAAATAATTCTTGATCAAAAGTTTGAACATGCAATTTTGATAGCAGTGACTACAAGACTAGAGGCAGTGAAAGTCATTTGAAATTAATTATCTAAGAAGCCTCAATAGTGCTCAGCCCATCAATCTTGTTGGGGCTTGACCTCAGAGGACTCCCTACAAAGGTGTGAAGACAGCTCAGACTTCTTGAACAATTCGATGCATGGCCTCGGCTGACATTCACTACAGGAAGATTAATTAAGAAGACTTCTCAGAATACAGATGCCTACCTAATGAGAACTGAAGTGACACGTACCATTTTTCACTTAGGTCAAGGAACAAATGACAGAGACTAGCAGATGGCTAACTTTAACTTGAGCCTGATGAGAATATGAGTGAGCACCCCTGTTTCCACCTGGTAGAGTGTGGAAGACACCTCAGTCACACAGAGAGATCCTGGACCTGCGCCCTGAACATCAGGGAGTCTGCTCAATTTCTGGTTTCCAGATGAAGTTCTAGCCAACATCAGTGGACATCACTTAGGTTCAGAACTTATATTTGCCCTGAGGCAGTTCTCCAATGGATGCATCCTTACCTTTAATCCACAATAAGACAAATATATTGAAGCTCACACCAAAAGAACGTATCTTGAGCTTATTCCTTTGAGGTCCCTATGTCCAGCCCAATTATGATACAGCTGTTGCAACTTAGTTATGGATCAGAGTAAGGAAATGGGAGAAAGCTGCCTACGTACACTGTACTTGCTTGGTCCTCTTCCCTGAAACTCACTAGAATGAAGGAAAGTAATATTATCATATGCAGTAAGAATGGAAAACATCTAAAATAAAATTCAAACCCACTGAAATTCACCTGAGGACATACCAAGGCAACATGTTTCTCTCTAGAGCTTGGGCAGAAGGCAGATTTTGCTGGAATTAAATGAGAGACTCCTGAGTGTCTTAACCAATGATCCATTTTCTGACAATTAAACTGGAAAAACTGTCTGAAGATGAAGCCAGAGGGGAAAGAGAAAATAGCCACAAGCTATTACCGAGCTGACATGTGTCAATGATGGAAGCATAAATCATCTCCAAGTAGCCTATCCAACACTTGTAAGGGGCAAACACCACAGTGACCCTCTTCCAGGTGATTGTTTCCTCTGTCCAGAGGCAAATCTTCCATGCAGAGGATGCTGCAGATCATGTGCAGAGAGAGAGAATGTGTCTGAGCCTCATGCCAGCCAAAACGAGTGGCCCCACCCAACTCCATTCTTGTACAAATTATATGTCAGACTTCTATTCAAAAGATAGTAAGAATAACTATTATAACAAAAGAGATCAGAGTACTTTAAAATGGAAAAAGCAAAATGAAGATGAGAGAAATAATTCAACAAGCTACAAAGGAGTATATATAGCAAGATCCCATTTAGGCAAAATATATATAAGTGTAGGCATATAAATAAAATGAACCTGGGATGACACATGTGAAAACATAAATAGTATATAAGTGAGTAGAGAGCAAAGGAGGGGGATGTCAGACTTCTACTATTTATTCACAGAGGTGACATTTTGATTCTTTCGAAGTGTCATTAAAAAAAAAAAGATGGGCGTTGTGTTCAGCTTCCAGAAAAACTGGACATCCAGCTAAGGAAGTATTGCACTGCTGGGTCAAACTTGAACTTTTACCCTATCCAGCCTCTTTGCTGCCCCTCACCTAGCTCCCACACCCACCTAGCACCATTTACTAATCACTACCACCATGCCCTGAACTGTTCCCCTGGACTGTAGCAGACTGACTTAAGGGTGCTTCCTATGAAGTCTGTTCACCCCTCTATGTGATCCCCCCTCTTTAGTGTGAGCAGGACCTGTGACTTGCTTCCAACCAACAGAATGGCCAAGTGATGAGACGCCACACCTATGATCACACCACATGATACCCATTTATGTTACATAAAATTATGTGTGCCTTGAGCCTGGCAGGAGGCAGCTACATTGGGAAAGCCTGCCTGATTAAGAACTGTGAGTCATCTTTTGGAATCACAGACAGCCTCTAAGGGCTAATGGCAGTCTCCAGCCTTGAGCCAGCAGGCAGCCCTGGCCCTCAGGCCTATAGGTCTGAATGAATTTTGCCAACAACGTGAGTAGACTTGGAAGCAGATTCTTCTCCAGCTGAGCCTTCACTGAAAAACCAACCCAACCAACAACTTGAGGGCAGACATGGGAGATTGTCAGCAGAAGACACAGTTAAACTGTGCCTGGACTTCTGACTCTCAGAAACTGTGAAATAACAAACATGTGTTGTTTTAGGTCACTGGCAAAACAAAAACAAAACCCTGAAACCATTTCAATTGGTGTCATCACTGAATCACAGTGGTAAAATATGGGCAGGGCAGGGGACAGAGATGAGGTTTTCTCAAGACCTGTGCTTTCCAAACACTTATTAAAAGTCAAGTTTATTGAGGGAAAATTTACAATCAGTAGGATTCACCCTTCTTAGGTATAAAGTTGAACGAATGTTGGTGAATGTGTACCAGTACATAAACACCACCAAATCAAAATGCAGAATACCAAAGAGCCTCCTCCCTTGACCCCCAGGCATCCACTGACATGGTGTCTGTCTATAACTTTATATTTCTGTGACTGTCATATAAACGGAATCATATATTATAAAGCCCCATATGCCTGGTTCCTTTCATTTAATGTAATACTTTGAGATTCATGCAAGTTGTTGCCTTGTATCAGTAATTCACTTCTGTTCATGAATTTTCTTACTAGGGAAATTACTACAGTAAAAAGGTGAAAACTAGGCATCCCATCACTGTGACATTGACAACTTGCGACTCCAAAATCAGCAGGTGCTGTGAGACCCACCTTCCTCTCTCCCAGACCCCCTGACGCTCTATAGAATAACTCCCCCAGCGTCACACGGATACAGGATCATTTCATCTTTTCTCTGCCTTCTTAATCTCACCCAAGCAATCCAACTGGTAAAATCTCAAACACATCCAGAAACCTGAATGAAAAAGAACCTGGAAGACATATTTTTACCTTTCCAGCCTCTGTAGCCCAGGAAGATACCCTAGGAAAAGACTTCGACAGATGAGGAGTGACAATCCATGACATCCCAAACGAGGAACTCAGTGCAGTCAACTCCCATGGTATATGACGGACGCTTACAGCTCAGTTATTTTTTAGCATAGCTCAAAATACAAATAGAAGTTTTATTATTTCATTCCCACTCTCTCTGTTATGGAAATCACTTATGATTACAAAGTCCATTAAAAAAATAAAAGAAGAAAAGCTTCAAAAAGCCTCAAAGGTCTTCAGATGTCACGGTGGGAGACAACTTCACTGACTCTCATTAACCTCTTGGACTCTCCATTTCTACATCTTAAAAGAAACAAAGTTAAATATTTCTAAGAACTTTCCAAATGAAATGTCTATATTTTTAAAATTCTTTTGAACCAAAGTCTCACTGCTATAGTGCCCTGGTGTCATAGCTCACAGCAATCCCAAACACCTGGATTAAGCCATCCTCTTATCTCAGCCTCCCAAGTAGCTGGGATAACGGGCACCTGCCATGACACCCAGCTATTTTTTTTCTATTTTTAGTAGAGACAGGGTCTTACTCTTGCTTGAGATTGGTCTCTAATTCCTGATCTCAAGCAATCTGCCTGCCTTGGCCTCCCAGAGTGCTAGGATTACAGGCATAAGCCACCACACCTAGCCTGAAATTTCTGTATTTTGCTAATTCTAAGACATCAGCTATGATACTGAGTGGGTAACTCACATGTGTTCATAAGAAGCACACTAACATAATTAAACTATGTTTCAAAAGATGATTTCTTTAAACCTAAGGAATGGCTGAATAGATTTATCAATGATAAAATGTGAAAACATCCAGCAGAGAGTAAATAGTTGAATCACATTCCTAGAATAATATAAAACGTGCCTCAACTGAGTAAGGAAAAAAAGCCATGAAATGTTCTCAAGGGAGGCCAGGAGATCTCCCTGAGCGAAAAACCTTAATAGGAAAAGACTCCATCTTTTAGCAAGGGTTTAATTATACATAAGGGTAATCACTAGTATTATTACAATTACTGGAAATACTGAAATAATATATAATATTTTATCTGCTAACATATATCCATCTGCACACCCTAAATACAATGTCAAAAAATTGAGGTTTATTTTTCTTGCATGATGAGTCTGGGGGTGTTTAGCCCAGAACCTCTACAAAGTGGTTCACGGATGCTAAGACTTCTAACTTTCTAGGGGTTTCCTCATCCTGGGAGTGTTTGCTTATCAGCTCACAGCCATAAGCTGCTGTTGTAGTTCCAGACATCAGTTCACAATTAACATGAGGATCATAAGAAACAATAGCACATCAACAGTCTCCAGGAAATAACAACTGTAGGTTTCTGGGGTTTGTTTGTTTTGTAAAAAAAAAAAAAAACCCTAAACCCTAGGACACAGCTGGCTACAGAAATGGCTGGGAATGTAAAATGTAGCCTTCCCATTTCCATAGCTGAAGTCAGGAATGGAGAAGGCAGTCTAACTTAACTTGGCCAACGGCAATGTCTGGTTGGGACTTTACAAGTTCAAAGTGCTCACGTTGCTACTATTCTTTACGATCCTTAGTTAACTCCAGGTCCAGTTCAAGGGAGGTAGGAATGATGTCTTATTCAGGGACTAATGACTCTTAGAAAACTCTCGGCTACACTGGGTCATGGTTTGCGTGTGTGTTTTTCTTAGAATTGAATCATGTAACAGCATCTCTTTCCTCTGATCTGTTAAGACACCAAGACACTTGTCAAAATGTCAAATAAAATATGATGATGAACTAATACTGTATTCTAAAATTGTATGCAATACTGCCAAACACTTTTTTGCTATGAAAATATAATATTCTCAAAAAACAACAACAACAAAAATCAAAAGATACGCAGAAAGTAAAAGGAGCAGTGCAGAGAGAATTGCTTCCATAACTTAAAGGACAAAGTATTCATATAGCTTTAAAAGAATGCAAAGAGCAGAAAGTATAAGGCTGGCCCCTTATAACTTCCACAGATTTTATACGGAACAAATTTTAATATTAAATCTGTGTTTTATTAGGCAACATACATTAGAGTGAACCTGTCATCTAAATATATTTTAAAATAGAAAATATGTTATAACGGGTTATAGCTTTCATATGAAAGCCATAAATTAGTTTCGTAGTAGGGCTGAGTACACTGGATACGTTTTCTTCCATTCTTGAGATGCTTTACTAAGAAGACTATGTTCCAGCTCCATCCATGTAAACATGAAAGAGGTAATCCTCTGTTTATTCTTAAAATAAAATCACACCTCCTCTTGCTGCTGTGTCTTGTCCTTTTTACAACAAAACACTTTCTTTTAAATAGCTTTATCGAGGGATGTGATACACACCTCACACAATCAATTGTGCGTACCAAAGGGTACACCTGGGGAGGTTTTAACATGTGTGTACACCATAAAAGCAGCTCCACTCTCAAGAGAACGAGCAGGCCCACCCCTCCCCCCAAACCTCCCTCCCTCCCCTCCTGCCCCAGCCCCAAGACACCAACAAGCTACTGTCCCTCCTCTCCCATCGTTTGCCTTTTCTAGAATTTTTATTTAAAGGAATCGTGCGGTGTGTGCTCTTCTTTGCCTGGTTCTCTTACTCAGCATAACTACGCTGAGATTCATCTGTGTTGTGTGAATTGATAGGTTTTCCCCTTTTTATTGCTATGAAATGTTCCATTTGTAGGAACACCCCAGGAGATTCATCTGTCACCCACACAGACAAACTCTGAGAGCCCTGTCACTGTGGCCCGTCCTCCCATCTCCTATGGGCTTCGCCTCCACCTCCCCATGGAGCCAATATCTAGGGTTAGAAATCATCCTTGTTTGTTCCTGATGATCCTGATTTCTACCTGTTGTCCTGGTGTAATCACCATAGAGTCCTCCCTTCACTCTCAGCAGTACCCTGGTTCTCACAATAAATTACAGGGACCGGCCAACTGCCAAATCCCATAGAAAATTCCCAGTCCTCAGGGAGTGCAGCGGCCCAGCAGTAATTGCACAGTCAGCCACTCCTCCTTGAGGGATTTCCTTCCTTGGGCTTCCGTAGTTCTGCACCCACCTGCTTTGCCTCCCGCCTCACTGGGTGCTCTGCTTCTGCTGGGCTCCTGCACTCACCCCCTGGCTGGCCTTAGCCAGCCCCAGCCTCTACATACCACCTTGTGTCTATGCTTCTGAGTTATTTTATTTTATTTATTTATTTATTTATTTATTTATTTATTTATTTATTTATTTATTTTTGAGACAGAGTCCTATTATGTTGCCCTTGATAGAGTGCTGTGACAGCAACCTCAAACTCTTGGGCTTAAGTGATCTCTTGCCTCAGCCTCCCAAATAGCTGGGGCTACAGGTGCCCGTCACAATGCCTGGCTATTTTTTTGTTGCACTTGTCATTGTTGTTTAGCAGGCCCGGGGCTGGGTTTGAACCTGCCAGCCTCAGTTATGTGTCTGGCACCGTAACCACTGTGCTACAGGTGCTGCTGAGCCCTCTGAGTTATTTTAAAACTGTGACCTTGACCTCTCCACCAGACCCCAAGTGACCATTTGGCTCCTGGACATCTAATGGGTATCTCAACTTTAAGATGCCCAAAACAGAATTCTTATATCACATTCCCCAAACCTAGTCTTCTCCCATCTTAAAGACGGTTCCATCACATGAGCAGTTGCCAAAAAAACAGTGTTACCCTTGATCTTCCTCACTTTTTCACTCACATATCCAATCCGCCAGCAAGTCCCTCAGCTCCATCTCCAAAACACACCTGAACTCTGGCCCCTTCTGCTGCCTCCCTCACCTAGGCCACCATCGTCTCTCCTGGGGACACAACCATCACTTCCTACTGGTCTCTCTGCTTCCTCTCTGGACTCTGCCCCTACCTTGCACATACACTTCATTTCTACACAACAGCCAGCTTTTCTGTTTAACAACTTAAGTCAGATCATAGGAGCATCCTGCTTAAAGCTGCCCAGTGACTTCCTCCTACACTGATAGTGAATCCTACCTTCTTCAGGGCCCTACCCCCCACCCTGCCGGCCTCTCTGACTACAGCTCACTCATCTCAGGCACACTGGTCTGATAGCTGGACCTTGATGCGGCCAAGCTTATTCCTGCATCGGACCTGTGCACTTGCCCGGACTGTTCTGCCCCAGCTGCCTGTGGCCTTGCTCAGTCTTATCTTCGAAGACCTGCTCTGCACCCCTCTGGAGCTGCCCCTGCCCCTCGGGTCCCTTCCCCATCCCAGTGCCCTGTGTTAGCTCCTTTTCATCCCTGAAATCGTCTTATACCTTTTTAACTTATTTATCATCTCTCATACTCCAAGTCTGAGACAGTCAAAGCCCCGCCTACCTTACCCAAAGGGCCACACATTAGCACTTACTCTGGAATTAATAAATGAATACACACGGGCAGCTCCGCTCTCTAGCAGAGTTCTGACAATGAATCTGATCAGAAAAACAGTGGCTTTGCTGTTTGTTTAGCCTCTGCATCATTCCCATCTCGCTTTGGCCTCTGATCTGCTCTTGGGATCTGAGACCTGAGACCCTAGAGATGTCCACCTCGACTTGTTCTCCTCCTTAGCTTCCTGAAAGCAAGGTGAGCAGGCACTGGCCAAATTGCAGCATCACTGAGTTGCAGAGGTTTCCGTAGCAATTTAGACTGAGAACCACCCAGCCTGTGCTACGCCACAGGGAGGAACTCGGCTTCAATCATCCAATTGCAGGATGGCAGGCTACTATTTGTTGACTGTCAAAAAAGTCGATTCTCAAAGCACTCTTTTACATGTTTATATGGATGCGTTCTCTGTTTAGCAGAGGCACAGAGCAAGCGCGTGCTGTGAATTCATCAGGAAATAGCTATTGGAGAAGGACATCACAGGCAGCTTTCAATGACTACTTCCACAAAATTACTGCCACGGAGACATCTGGTGAGACAGAAACACCCTCATTTAAAGAGGTGGTAGCAGGGGAAATGCCATCCAGTCCTACATGGTGACAAGGTGGGCATCCTAGCTTTCCTAATGGGATGTCTGGCTCCCAAAGCACAGTTTAGAGCCCCATCTGCCCTTCAGCCATCTGTTGCCCAGCTTCCACCAAGAGGTCTGGCTGAGAGGGGACCAGTAGAGGGAGGCAGGCTGAGACAGGGGTGAGGCAGGGAAGAGAGCTAGGGACTCAGGTGGAAACCACCGGCAGTCGGGGGCCACAAGGGAGGTGAAGATGCACGCCCTGCCTGATGGGCTGAGACCAGACATGTTTCTAGCTCTTTTAGGCCACAGGAGCCTTATGTGTGGGTGGATGTGGCCTGAGGATCCCTGGTAGGGAACAAGTACATATCACTTGTCTAGATATTCTAAGTTAAAAAAAAGAAAAGATTGCATTGTCCTACTCCATCCTGGGAACAACTCTGCAAGGTGGGCATTAGCGCCTTCTTACACAGATGAAGAAACTGAGGCGCGTGCCCATTCTGAAGTACACAGCTGGTGTGCCCAAGGTCTTCACTGTCACCTCCCTCCGGGTCAAGCTAGACCCCAAGAAGGGCTCAGCTTTGCCCCAGGGAACCCGGCCACTGGCAGAAGCACCCACACCAGCTGGAGCTCACTTTCTTTCTTCTTAAAAATAAATCCCTATAGCAGCGGTTCTCAACCTGTGGGTCACAACCCCTTTGTAACAATGATAATACATACTGCATATCAGGTATTTACATTATGATTCATAACAGTAGCAAAATTAGTTATGAAGTAGCAACGAAAATAATTTTATGGTTGGGGGTCACCACAACATGAGGAACTGTATTAAAGGGCGTGGCATTAGGAGGCATTAGGAAGGTTGAGAACCACCGCCCTATAGGCTGGGCACTGTGGCTCACGCCTGTAACCCTAGCACTCTGGGAGGCCGAGGCAAGAAGATTGCTTGAGTTCAGAAACTTGAGACCAGCCTAAGCAAGAGCAAGACCCTGTCTCTACTAAAAATAGAAAAATTAGCTGGGTGCGGTGGCTCCTGTAATCCCAACACTCTGAGAAGCTGAGGCGGGTGGATTGCCTGAGCTCATGGGTTCCATATAGCCTGAGCCAGAGTGAGACCATGTCTCTAAAAATAGCCGGGCATTGTGGTGGGCACCTGTAGTCCCAGCTACTTGGGAGGCTGAGGCAGGAGAATTGCTTGAGCCCAAGAGTTTGAGGTTGCTGTGAGCTATTATACCACGGCACTCTACTGAGAATGACAGAGTAAGACTCTGTTTCAAAAAAAAAAAGAAAAGAAAAAGACAAATTAGCCAGGCATGGGGGTGGGTGCCCATAGTCCCAGCTACTTAGGAGGCTGAGGCAGAAGGATTGCTTGAACCCGGGAGTCTGAGGTTGTTGTTAGCTAGGCTGACACCATGGTGGGGCAACAGAGCAAGACTCTATCTCAAAAAAAAAAATTCTCTATGGACCAAATGTCTCTCACCCACACCCTGGCTGCCTCCTCCAATGGGTGGCATGTGTGTCTATGTGTACATGTACTTGCATTCATCCAGACTTGTTATATATATATGTACATATCATGTAAGTGTCATTATACCCCAAGGGCTGTACGACATCCACTTCTGCACCGTGGAAAAGATGTCCTAAAGACGTCCACGGCCTTTTACATGTCCCTGGTGCAGGTCCTCTTTTCCTGCACCGTGGAAAAGAGTGAGGTCCTAATTCCTCAGCATTCCCTCAGTAAAGGCATAAGGAACATATTTAGGGAAGGATCCAGATGGCAGATCTCTCCCCTAAAGAACCAGCCTGCTTCCTCCTTTCTAGTAACCACGGCTTTAACCCTAGGCTCTTTCTTCCTTTGCCCCAGCATCAGAAAGTCCACAGGGAAATTCCATCCTGCCAACTACCTTAACCTTTAGAACCATGTATGTGCAAGTTTTTTGCTCCCTTGGTGTAAATATTTTCTTCCTTGTTTAACTAGTTATTGTCATGCCTTTTGTTGATGTTGACTCAAACCCCCTTTGCAATGGGTTTTCAAAAGGACATTTTGAAATCCTATGGCTGGCGTGTGGCTACTGGGAGCACTTTTCCTAGCCCACATTTCGCCTTTATCATCCTTTACAGTTGACGAGAACTAACCATGCAGAGACTGTAGTGCATTTTGAATACAACAATATTAATATTATTTCGATCTAAGTAATTAGTTAACTTGGCAAGGCTACTTTCCTCCCCAGCCGGGTGCAGAGTGGCATGTCTCTTCCAATGAACACATGGCTGTTCAACAAAGATTAATGGCAGCGCAGTTCCACTGTGACAGCTACCAAAGCAGAGCTGTGGGCTTTAGCCCTCGCACGTCTCCTTCCCCAGAGACAAGCACCTGTCAGCGCAGCCAGCACAACCTCAAGAGAAGCGTCTGGAGCAAAGCATTGGCTGGGCCTAAATACCGAATCCGGGTAGGCCCATTAAAGCCAGCTCTTCCTTGGCCTGGATACACATCTGCTTGGGTTGGGCTTCCTTCCTGCACTGCCCTGGGAACCACGCAGACAGTGATGCCCGAGAGTTGCTGCCTTTTCTTGCTCTTTTCCCAGAAGTGCCAGCTCCAGAACAGGAGGGAGCCAGGAGCTTTGGGCTAATTGGAGGAGACCTAGGGTTTGCCTCCCAGGCCCACTCTTCTGCCCTGACTACAGGTTTGTCAAGGCATGGGGTGACTTGGGGGAGTGGGGTGCTTTGGGGGAGTGTGCTACTGCCCAGAGACAGCCCATCCATGCCCAAGGCTGATTCCTCTAGGAAGCCCTGGGCTCCCTGTCTGTCCCTCCTCTCCGATTCCAGTTGAATGGAGGGTCTTCCTCTGGGCTGTCAGAGTTGGCTCCCCATACCTATTACTAGCCAAGTGTCTGCATGTGCATGCCTGTGCTTGCCCGAATGCATGAACTCCAAGAACAGGGGATGGGCCTGTTTCTATCTTGAGGCTTTGTTCTGGAGACCAAATTTGCTCCTTCCCTTGAGTGAAAAGTTACAGGGAGCTCTGGGGAGGAGACCTCCACGGTCTTTTACATGTCCCCTGGGAAGAAGAGCAGTGAAAAGCATGCTTGGTAATGTGAACATTTAATTTTCTTAATGAAGAACATGGTAGGACATCATGACATTTGACAAGGACCTACAACATGCCGGGCTCTGAGCAGATCACTCTGTGTCCACTGAACATCACAGACATGAACTGGATGGCAGATTAGATCACAAGCTGGTGGCCCTACAACTGAACTCATGCTGGGCTAGCCATAGTCCATTTAATAATCTCAGAATTAATTGAGAAAATTTAAAAATTGGGAGCTTTTGCATAACAACGTGCATTTCTGACCTCCTTTGAAATCTTGAGCCACCTGGAAGCACCAGCCAGTGCCATAGTGCTGAGGAATGGCTGCCCTCCAGCAGAGCACAGGTCTCCCACAACCATAGTCTCTCTCCGTGGAAGGCAGGGCTGTGTAGTGGGCACCGGACTGCCTTGTAGTCATGTGATTACCACCAAGTTGCTCTGCTTTTCGGTGCCTCAGTTTCTCTGCCTGGATATCGAGGAAACTGAGGCAGAACCAATCTCATAGGACTGCTATGCAGAACAGCAGAGCTAATATATGTAAAGGGCTTTAAATTCCACCTGCCACATGCTCAGGGAATGTGAGCTACCAGCACATCTTGTCCTCCATCTATTGCCTGGATTTACACACCCGTCCAGGCTGGCTGCTGACGGTCAGCCCAGAGATGCCCTGCTCCTATAGGCCCAGTACAGCAAGCACCCTGTTCCTGGCAGAGGCTCAAGGCAGGCATAGAGGAATCCCATACAATCCACTCTGGGCAGGGGCTTTTAATTACTCTCGCTACTTTAGGCCAACACCCCACTATGTCCGGGCTGAGGCCCTAATTTTTGCAATTTTATCCACCCAAACAGTATGGCGGTCCGTTGTGGGGTCCTGGCCAACGTGGGATGCAAAGCAAACAAACAAGGGCCCTCTCCTGGAGGAGTTCATGGCCAGCTATCGATTGAGGGCTTGCAGGCTCAAATGCTTGTGCCGTACAGCCGTGGGGGTCTGTGAGCTGGAGGATATGCACCCCCAAGTACAGAGGGAGGAGGGGCTACTCAGCTGCACCAAGTGAATGCCATGGAGGGGATGCTGCCAGCTCAGCATAGCCAATTTCTAAATATTGTTAAATGAGTCACAAGCTGTAAAACACCATGAAGGGCAAACAGCATACATCCGCAAAGTGGGTTTGGCTAGGGGGAGCCAGTTTATGGCATCTGAGGCTCAGTGAAGAAATCTGGGATGCATGAGACTTGGGACCTGAAGGGTATGCCTGGAGCCCCTAGAAGGGGCCTAGGACAGGACGGGGGGAGGCCCAAGGGATGTTTGTGTGTGAAGTCAGGCTGAAGCAGAACCTTGATGTTTTGAAAGGCAGGATTTGAAACCAGAGGGGCCATATTCCAGGCACTGGGAGTGGTAGGAGCTGAGGCAGGAGGAGAGGAGAGTTTCATATGGGCCAGAGGGAGATCATAGCTGCACAGGATGGAAGGGCTCATCTCCATTACATCACCACCACATGGCCCAGGCCGTGAGCTTATAGGGGCAGGCAGCCCAGCCTGTGACAATGGATAAGGCTTTGCTGATGAGAAGGGACTGGGCACATGGTGGGGGGAGTGGAGACGGGGACAAGACCCATGGTGGGCAGAAAGGGAAGGACAAGTGCGAGGTGATGCAGGTGGTTTGCAGAGTGGGAGTGACCAAAAAAACAGTCTGGTGGCCAGGCCTGTAGCTAGGATCTGAGGTTATGTCTCAAGGAAGATTCAGGTTTGGGAGACGAGGAATAAATTCAGTAGCATGTGACTCTATGTTCTTAGAGAAAAAGAAAAAGCACCTAGTTTGGGCATCATCGCCTACCCTCCCTGGTGAAAAATTACCAGGTAAAAACCTTCTGGAAAGTGCACCTTAATTTCTAACTGGGACTCTAACCTTCTCTTAATCTAATTTCCTGTGGATAATGTAGGCCCACCTCAAGCAGCAAGGCAGGTGTGGCCAAGGGGGTTTCATGAAGACATTCTCTTTCTGCAGGGAAGGCTGCAATAAACAGTGAGTCTGATGTCAACAGGGTCCAGCACCTGGAAGCTGAGGCTAAAGCCAGCAGAGAAGAGAGAGAAGTGATGGGGGGAGGCAGATTCCTGATGACATCATGTGAGTGCCTAGAGCCAGCCACCCCAGACTCTTCTGTTGTAACATGAATTCTCTTTTGTGCTTATCCCAGTTTTAACTGGGTTTTCTGCCCTTTGCTACCAAAAGAATCCTAGCAGATACCCTAGCCCTGCTCCTGAGAACTCTAGTCACTAGCCAGGGGTCCTCAAACTGCGGCCTGCGGGCTAGATTAGGCGGTATGCTTGTATTTGTTCCTGTTTTGTTTTTTTACTTCAAAATAAGATATGTGCAGTGTGCATAGGAATTTCTTCATAGTTTTTTTTTTTTTTCTAAACTATAGTCCGGCCCTCCAATGGTCTGAGGGACAGTGAACTGGCCTCCTGTTTAAAAAGTCTGAGGATCCCGATGTAGACTAATATAATGTCCATGACTTCTAGCTAGCCTTGACATATTGACAG
The DNA here is from genome assembly GCA_963574355.1 of Loris lydekkerianus. Classification (NCBI taxonomy): domain Eukaryota; kingdom Metazoa; phylum Chordata; class Mammalia; order Primates; family Lorisidae; genus Loris; species Loris lydekkerianus. Next base: position 9,437 of record CAUYPK010057143.1, on the reverse strand, counting down.
ATTTCGCGTTTCTTTCCTTTTAAGAAGTAAAATCAGTAACAGCTGAATGGCCTCCTGTGTGCCGTGCATGAGCCCCTGACCCCATTCTCCTACCCCTTACTCCAAAGGTAATTACTACGTGACTCTTGTGTTCCCACTTTCATATTTATACTTCATGTTTGTAACCATACACAGAGAGTATTTCTTTGGAATGTTTTGAAGAATTCAGATGTAGCTACTGTTCTGTAACTTGCTAATTTACGACATTAAATTTTTCAAATTTCTTCACACAATACACATGGAAGTAGTTTCTTAACATTTTACTGCTGTTATTATATTCGACTGAATGAATGCAACAGAACTTATTTTTAATTCTATGTTAGACAAAGTTATTTATAATTTCTTATTGTTACAAAGAATGTTATGATAAACACTTTATATATTTTTCTGGGTACAGTGCCGAAGCTTTTCCAGGAGATCATTTTTCAAACAGTCAGGATGCTGTGAATTATAAAATCACTTTAATAGGTCATAACCAGAATTTAAAAAATAGAAATATAAGAGTGTAATCACCCACTGTTTCATAAAATTTTTGTTTTACATATACATGTATAATTCATGAACATTTTATTATATTTTTAGGTCCATACACAATTTATGTACTAGGTCATGGTATAAAATGTATTTCTTACCATAAAAATTTTAAAAACCACAAAGTCAAATATAAAAACTTGAGACATCGTATTTGAAAATGTATTACACTTAGCAAAAACTGCTTTCAAAAATGCCTCAGCAAAGAAAGCAATGACATTTAAAAGAAAAACTACAGCAGATGTATAGAAAAGACACATTAATGGAAGAGAGGAAGTAAAGAGATTAGCAACCAATAAGCCATGGATGGTGGGATGGACTAATAATGTCTGTTGCAATGAGAAAAAAAAAAAAAAACTCACTAAGTTCAGCAAAATTTGTGCTGTTCAATTTTAACTGTGTGGGAAGTTACTGAGGAATTAGGGCAAAGCCAGGAGTTTTCACTTAACTTAGTAGACAACAGTCATTTCATTAATCATTTTTTGTTTTTGCTGGTGCTTTACTTCTTCTAACCCTCTTCCTTTTCCTCCTCCTCTGGTTCTGCCTTTCTCTCTCCCCTTTTCTGTTTCTCCTTCCAATCTTGACTACATCATATGCTCCAAGACCATTAATAGTATCATTCAGGATAAGAAAAGACTACGAACAGATAAGTCTAGCAAAGTAATATTTCCTATCTACTTTACTTTTCTATATTGCAACAACTTCTTTTGTTTTTGAGACAGAGTCTCACTTTGCTGCCCATGGTAGAATGCTGCTGTATCTTGGCTCACAGCAACCATAAACTCTTGGGCTCAAGCGATCCTCTTGCCTCAGCCTCCCAAATAGTAGGGACTACAGGTACCTGCCACAACACCCGGCTATTTTTAGAGACTGGGTCTCGTTCTTGCTCAGGCTAGTCTCGAACTTCTGCACTCAGGCGATCCACCTGCCTTGGCCTCCCAGAGTGCTAGGATTATAGGTGTGAGCCACTGTGCCCTTAAAATGCTTTCCTAATATTGAGTTTAAAACATCCTTATGATAGTATCCAATAGTGCTTCATTCTGGTTCTGCCATCTGTGATAGTTCAAGACTAGCCTCTTGAAGTATATTTGTTATTACATCCATGACTACTAGTCCAAAACTACTATCAAATCTGAAATATACATTGTGTTTAAAGAAAATTCTTATTTTTTTTTCTATTTGTTAAATTTGAGCATTTTTATATTTACCATAATTCTGGGTGTATTTCTCCAGATTAGAAATGTCTTCCTTAAAATGTGTTTCCCATTCTTGAGCATAGAACTCCAAAGATAAATAGAATTTTTATATATTCCATCTATAATTTGGACATTCTTTTAAAAATGTAACTAAAGGTCAGTGCCTGTGGCTCAAAGGAGTAGGGCACCGGCCCCATATGCCAGAGGTGGCTGGTTCGAACCCAGTCCCGGCCAAAAACTGCAGAAAAGAAAAATAAAAAAAATAAAAATTTAACTAAAATAAATGCCTAAAATTTATGCCTCAGTTTCCTGGGCATAAAATCACATTGTTATCTTTGACTTTTTTCTCCTATTGAGTCCCATTTAAGTTGCTCACATTACTTATACACCTTTCCTTCCTAAACCATTCTTTTAATTTATGTCCCCCTTTTGTTTATGGCCTATATTATAATCTTTTCAGTACTAAAAACTTTCATATTTTAAACTCTGATTCCTTTTTTGATTTTTCCAGAGACAGAGGCTCACCTTGTCACCCTCAGTAGAGTACTCTTGAGTCATAGCTCACAGCAACCTCCAGCTCTTGCGCTTAGGCAATTCTCTTGCCTCAACCTCCCGAGTAGCTGGGACTACAGGCACCCGCCACTACGCTCAGCTGTTTTTTTGCTGCAGTTTGGCCAAGGCCAGGTTCAGACCGTCCACCCCTGGTATATGGGACTGGTGCTGTATTCACTGAGCCATAGGCATAGCCCTGATTCCTTTTCTTAGGTAACCAATTTAAAATGCCATAGTAAAAAATTATGTCATCTGTCACTCCAATTAGGTCACTGCCCTTCTCAAATCCCTTCACTGGTTCCCCACCTACTTAATGCGTCTAATTCAAAAATCCCTTATTCCCTATTTTAATGTCTACCTCAATTCACCTTATCCAATAATAATTACCTGTTTTATTTCTCACTATTCTTATGCTCTTCATTATAAGGTCCGCTTATCTATTATTATAATCATTAGAGACATTTTTCCTTTTCACATTTGAACTATGAGTTCCTCATGGTGAGTAACCATATTTAAGCCACCAGCAAGCTGTCACTAATGTTTCAGACACAAGGGGAAAAATACTATTAAAAGTATGAAAATTCTGGAGATGAGGCAACATGGCCAACTGAAGCCAGCTTTCAGCAGAGGCTCCCGTCCAGAGGGAGAAATAATGGCCAGGACCAACCCAATAAAGCAGAAGATCAGGAGTTGAGCTGAATACAATTGATAGGTTTGTATCACCCCGCCTGAGGCAAGCTGGGGCTGCAAGGAAACAAATTTCAGGTACAAAATCCATCCCAAAGAGGATGGGAATCCTTCTCCCCCACTTCATGAGAGCGGGTTGAGGAGAGTAGAGAACAGAGGACCTTTTGTTTCCTCAAAGGGAAGAGAATGACTGAGGGCTGGGACTCCCTCCACAGACAGATATCACTACAAGCCCAGGCAGTTTCTTGCCTGGGCCAAAAGTTGAACTAATATTCTCCCTCCCTTCCTGAACTCCCAATCTACCCTCCCCCCCTCTCCTGACAGTCTGGAAGACTACCTCCTGCAGAATCTAGAGAGTCTGACAGATTTTTCCTAGGGCAGGGTATCTCATGAGGGGTGGGGCAGTTGCGCTGAAACTATAACTTTAATAGAAGCGGGGAGTCACAAGGGGAGAGAGACTTACCCCATGTTGGAAAGAGACAAGGAACCCGTGCCACAGACCAATGGAACCTGAAGGCTCCCTGCCCGGCTCCTGAGCCCCGCAGCGGTGGCACCACCCCCGACACTGGCAACACCACCCCTGACAGTGGTGGCGGCTCCATGGTCCCTCCCACTGGTGTCAAATTTGGGAAAAACACCTCCTGAATTCTGTGGAACATAGGAGGGAACCTGATCTGACCTTCAGGGGTTGAGTGTGGCCAAGGCAGAGGCATGGTCTCTGAGTGAGAGAAGCACACTCCTCCATGGTAACCCCAGCTGGGTACAGATGCAGATGGAAAATGCCTCAGTTTCCAATGATCACTAGACCGAATCAGGCCTGAATTAGTCCTGCCTGCAGGTTGCACAGTGGAGATGGCCTGGTCGGGGAAGCACTGTCCCCTCTATGACTTAGGTGCAAATCCCTAAGTATCAGAGAGAGCTGGGCTGCAGCCCTGCAGGTTAACCAGTGACTAGGGGTGATGGTGATGCAAAATGGAAAAAGAGGCACCAGCCCCCTGGAATAATTCTATCGCTGTGTGGGCCTATCTGACTCCCATCGACCACTAGAGTGAGTCACACTTGAGCTGCCAGTGGACCCCTGCTATCCAATTGCTGGAGACCTTTTGAACTCTCCCACTCAATCTGTGTTTGTGACAATTGGTTTGGAACTCTTGATCTGGGCCGATCACCCAGGGACTCTCCAAGGTTATACTCTCCAAGGTTGTGTCACAGAGGGAGGGTCTGATTCTCCTCTCCCAGTTATTGCCCGTGGGAGGCAGAGTATCTTAATTACTTGTATTTGTCCACAGCTCAGATTTCAACCCAAAGTCACTCATCCACTAGGATTGGTCAGAGTCTACCTAAATACAAGACAGACCTACCTAGCCACATCATACCAAGTGGGTCCCCAGAGTCTCAGGCTGTAGTACTGACTGGGACCTTGGGAAAGCCATAGGGGAGAAGCCGCAGTCACCAATCCCAGCACTCTGGTAAATGAATGATTACTTACGTCCCCAGGAGTCCTCAATTTAATTCCACCTTACCAGCTTCTCTAAACAGTGAAAAATAACCATGGGGTGGAATCAGCCGGAAAAACTCAGGCAACATGAATAACCACAGTAGATCAATTCCCCCAAGGTACGACAAAGGAGACGCAACAGAAGATCCTATTCATAAACAAATGAATGAGATGTCAGAAATTGAGTTTAGAATTTGGATAGCAAATAAGATTAACAGAATTGAAGTAAAAATTTGATTTAGAAGTTCAAGGAGTAATTCAAAATTTGGCTCAAGCATTCAATGAATTCAAGGGAGGAGCAAGGAGTAACAGCTTCCTTGCAACTGCACACGGTGAGTGTGGGCAGACATGATTTCAGGCATCTCTGGCTGGTGGGATCTGCCTATACTCATCCCTTTGAGGACACAGAGAATCAGCGAGAGACTTCTGAACCCCAAGAGAGGAAAAAAACAGTGGAAAACTGTCAAGTGCTTATGTGTGTTCGGTCTAATTTCCCTGGCAGCTGTAAGTACAGCAGCAGTGAGATTGCAGACTGGAGGGGCCTTACCTGTGAGCCGTTTTGGTGTTTTTGGACTTGGCACTCAGTTGAACACCCTTGGGAGAGCTTGGGCAGGAGTGCGGAAAACTTTGGGCGTTGTCTAGGGCCTTAGACTGAGCCGCTGAGCCGGACAGAACTAATAGTGTTCGGCTGTGGGCTGCATGGAGCCATTGCTAGAGAACTGCCCTGGCAAGCTCTGCCCTCAGGGTCGCAAAGCAAGGATCCGGTGGGAGCTAGTAATCTAGTGACTGAGCAGCCTAAAGGTGGGGACTGAACTGCCTTACAGTCACAGCCCTCAGGGGCGGAATTAGACGGGTTTTGGCACACCGGGTAAGTGGATAGCCACTTCAACAGTGATCCCAGGGACAAGCCACTTCAACAGTGATCCCAGGGATCCCTGCTTAGCCAACTTTTAGCACTTAAAAGTGCCTTTTAAGAGGGCTGAGGAGAGATTTAGGCTTTCTACCCCAGAGGGTTTGAGAAATCAGCAGAAGCCTCTAGTCGTATCAGCATTGTGATTAACATCTCATACCCCAGAAGATCACCTGTTGCCCAGACAATATTCAGCAAGATATATATATATATATATAGCTTTTTTTTTTGTTCTTTTTTTTCCTTGTTGTTGTTTTGTTTTTTAATTTCAACCTTTTCCCTATAGATTTTTCTCTTCTTTTCTTTCCCCATTTTTCTAGTTTAAATACAATTTCCCATTGCTGCCTTTTTCAATAATTAGAACTTCATTTTTGCTAGTGTTTCTACCCCTATTATTTGGTTTTTCACCCAATTTTATCCTGTAAAGTTTTCTGTTTGCTTGTTTTAGTTAGATTTATAGCATTTTTGTCTGCCCTCTCTACTTGGTGGAGGTGAGGTACTGTGTCCAAACAAGCTAGCAAAGAGCTGCTGACCTCAAGGGAGCCACCCAATCCGGCACCCCCAGAGGTTGGGGGTTTTTAAGAATGGACCATAGTACCCTACTGTACACCTATATTACTCTGACTCCCTCTTTCTGTGCCTCTCTTTTTTTTGTCAATATTCCCTTTTACCAACCCCCTCTCCTTTCTCTTTACTTTCTTTCTTTCTTTCTTTTTTTTTTTTAATCCTTTCTTCCTCTTCAACCTTTTCTTCCTTCTGGTCCGGTGCCAAAAGGACTCATCGAACCCTAGTCCAGAGGCATGGCAACTTTAAGAGCAAGAGGAAGTAGAAGAAAAATTAAGGCAAGAAAAAAGATAAAAGAAATGGCTCATGAGGAAGAATCAGCAGAAAAATCCTGGCAACATGAAGAACCAGTCCAGAGTAACGCCCCCAAGGGACCATGAGGTAGCTTCTGCAGAGGATTCCACCTATAAAGAAATAGTAGAAATGACAGAAAGGGAATTTAGAATACACATGATGAAAACAATAAAGGAAATGATGCAAACAATGTAGGAAACTGCTGATAAAGTGGAAAATAACCAAAAGGAAATACAAAAATAGAATCAAATAAGAGATGAACAATATGAAGAATATAGAAAAGATATAGCAGAGCTGAAGGAACTGAAGCAGTCAATCAGGGAACTTAAAGATGCAATAGAAAGTATCAGCAACAGATTAGACCATGCAGAAGAAAGAATTTCAGAGGTAGAGGATAAATTTCTTGAGATAACTCAGATAGCTAGAGAGGCAGAATAGAAGAGAGAGGAAGCAGAACGTTCACTGACAGAATTATGGGCCTTTATGAAGTGTTCCAACATACGAGTTATAGGAATCCCAGAACGGGAAGAAGAATGCTCCAGGGGAATGAAAGCCATATTAGAGAATATTATAAATGAAAATTTCCCAAACATCACCAAAGGTTCTGACACACTCCTTTCAGAAGGATATCAGACCCCAGGTCACCTCAACTCTAACCGAGCTTCTCTAAGACACGTTGTGAAGAACCTGTCCAAAGTCAAGACTAAAGAAAAGATTCTTCAAGCTGCCAGGAATAAGTGCCAGTTGACTTACAAGGGCAAATCCATCAGTGACTGCAGACCTCTCTAATAAAACTTTCCAAGCAAGAAGACAATGGTCATCTACCTTTAATCTACTTAAAGAGAACAATTTCCAACCCAGAATTCTATATCCTGTTAAACAAAGCTTTAAAATTGATGAAGAAATCAAATCATTTACTGATATACAAACAGTGAGGAAATTCGCCACAACAAGACCAACTCTACAGGTAATACTTCAACACTGACCATCACAATGGAAGAGCAGCAAAGTAAAAACTCAGCACTTAAAGGACAGAACCTAACTTCCACACTGATGCAAAAGATAAAACTAAGCAATGGACTCTCACAAAATAAGATGAACAGAACAGTACCACACTTATCAATTATCTCAATAAATGTTAACAGCTTGAATTCCCCACTGAAGAGGCATAGATTGGCTGACTGGATTAAAAAACACAAACCATCCATTTGTTGTCTGCAGGAAACACACAAATTAAAGACAAATTAAAACTCCAAGTTAAGAGTTGGAAGACAATTTCTCAGGCAAATGGAATTCAGAATAAAAGAGGAGTTGCAATCTTATTTTCAGATACATGTGGATTTAAAGCAACTAAATTCAAAACAGACAAAGATGGTCACTTTATATTGGTCAGGGGAAAAATACAAGAAGATGTTTCAATTCTAAATATTTATGCACCCAATTTAAATGCTCCCAGATTCTTGAAGCAGACCTTACTCAGTCTGAGCAATATGGTATCTGATAATACCATAATAACAGGGGACTTTAACACGCCTCTTATAGAGCTGGACAGATTCTCTAAGCAGAAATTAAACAAAGGTATAAGGAACTAAAATGAGACCCTAGAACAACTGGTGCTTGATAGACACATTTAGAACACTCCATTCCAAAGCTAAAGAATATATATTCTTCTCATTGCCCCATGGAACAGTCTCCAAAATTGATCATATCCTAGTACTCAAAACAAAACTCAATAGAATCAAAAGAATTGAAATTTTACCTTGTATCTTCTCAGACCATAGGCACTAAAGGCGGAACTCAACTCTAAGAAAAATGTTCAACCCCACACAAAGGCATAGAAATTAAACAACCTTCTGTTGAATGACTGTTGAGTACAGGAAGAAATAAAAGGGGAAACCATTAACGTCCTTGAGCATAACAACAATGACAACATAAGCTACCAAAACTAGTAGGATACTGCAAAAGCCGTTTTGAGAGGAAAATTTATCGCTTTAAATGCTTACATTCGAAAAGCAGAAAGAGAACGCATCAACAAACTCACAAGCCACCTTATAGAATTGGAAAAAGAAGAACAATCTAAGCCTAAATCCAGTAGAAGAAATATCCAAAATCAAATCAGAGATCAATGAAACTGAAAACAAAAGAATCATTCAGAAAATTAATAAAACAAGGAGTTGGTTTATTGAAAAAATAAATAAAATAGATAAACCTTTGGCCAGACTAACTAGAAATAGTAAAGTAAAATCTCTAGTAACTTCAATGAGGAATGATAAAGGGGAAATTAATACTGATGCCACAGAGATACAAGAGATCATCTCTGAATACTACCAGAAACGCTGTGCCCAGAAATTTGACAATGTGAAAGAAATGGATCAATATTTGGAATCACACCCTCTCCCTATACTTAGCCAAGAAGAAATAGAGCTCCAGAAGAGACCAATTTCAGGCACTGAGATGAAAGAAAAAAATAAAAAAGCTTCCAACAAAAAAATACCCTAGTACAGATGGTGTCACACCAGAATTCTATCAAACCTTCAAGGAAGAGCTTATTCTTGTACTGCAGAAATTATTGAAAAAATTGAGGAGGAAGGAATCTCCCCCAACATGTTCTATGAAGCAAACATCACCCTGACACCAAAACCAGGAAAAGACCCAATTAAAAATGAAAATTTCAGACCAATTTCACTAATGAATATAGATGCAAAAATTCTCAACAAAATCCTAGCCAACAGATTACAGCCTATCATCAAAAAAGTCATACATCATGATCAAGTAGGTTTCATCCCAGGGATGCAAGGCTGGTTTAACATACATAAGTCCATAAACGTTATCCACCATATTAGGTAGAGGCAAAAATAAAGACCTTATGATCCTCTCAATAGATGCAGAAAAAGCATTTGATAAACTCCAGCATCCTTTTCTAACTAGAACACTGAAGAGTATAGGCATAGGTAGCACATTTCTGAAATTGACTGAAGATATCTATGACAAACCCACAGCTAATATTTTACAGAATGGAGTAAAACTGAAAGCTTTTCCTCTTAGAACTGGAACCAGATAAGGTTGTCCTCTGTCACCTTTACTATTCAACATAGTGCTGGAAGTTCTAGCCAATACAATTAGGCAAGACAAGGAAATAAAGGGAATCCAAATGGGAGCAGAGGAG
>CAUYPK010057142.1:0-15364 GCA_963574355.1 Loris lydekkerianus | reverse complement strand
CCAGGCACTTCCCAAAGGCGAAACCCCACCAAAAAAAGATCATGGTTACTGTATGGTGGTCAGCGGCTGGTGTGATTCACTATAACTTTCTGCAACCAGGCCAAACCATCACAGCAGAGTCCTATTGTGAGGAAATCAATGCAATGTACCAAAAATTGCATCAGCAGCAGCCAGCACTGGTCAACAGAAGAGGTCCGATCCTGTTCCATGACAACACCTGGCCGCACATCTCACAAATTGCGGTCAGAAAATTAAAGGAATTGAGCGTCAAAGTTCTGCCCCACCCACCATACGCCCCAGACCTCTCGCTAACTGACTACCATCTTTTCAAGCACTTCGATAACTTTCTCACCTGTAGAACCTTTGCCAATCAGAACCTAGCAAAAATGGCCTTCGTTGACTTCATCGAATCCCGAGCACCCAATTTTTATGCCGACGAAATTGATCGACTTCTGTTATGTTGGCAAAAGTGCACTGATTCAAATGGCACTTATTTCGATTAAATTGAATAAATATTCACTGAGATATTACAGTTTAAAGTAGACTCAGAAAAACGGACAAAACTTTTGAAATGACCTAAATATAAGTCTGAGTGGCATTTTGCTAGTTAACAAAATTGATGTATCTATCAATATAATGGCAGGTATTAAAATCTACTTGAGTAGAATGTGCACATGATCTAATGTCAGGTGTAGCACAGAGCTCTCTGTTTTTTTACATGTCTGATGAGTAATGTGCCATCATCATAACAAGGTTTAAGGGAGGCAAATCTCACATATGTGTGTGAGCACCCAAGTCATCACACTTACAAATCATCTTCTAAGAATCATCTTCTAAGTATGGCCAGCACTTCAAATGGTACTGAAAAAAATTATTGGGCTCATCAATGCCAAATAATTTTAATTACATTTTAAAAACCATGTGCAACTGTGAGTAAATATAAATAGATTCCAAAGAATATGATCTGATCAACAGAGCAAAAGACACATTCCAGATCCAGCCTCAAAATGTTGCAAAAAGTGCCCTTTTTCACTGATTTCAGAAAATTTTCACTCTATATGCCAACAGATCCCTTTCTTTTATGCCTAACAATCAGGATAATGATTTTTTTAACCACTGAGATATCTGCAAACTTGCACCATTTAAGAAATATTTATTACTTTGCAGCTCTTTACAAAGCATTGGGTTAAATGCTGTGCATTATATAACACAAATCATTTAAGACATCCCTATGTGTTAAACAAACATGGAATGTAATTGGGCAAACAAAATACAGATACCCCAAAAAGACTGCAAGATAGCATATTGCAGTCTATTGTTCTAGTTATCTATTGTGTTACTGTGTAATAAACCACCCACGACATAAATAAACCAAAGACGTCCCTTGTGTATTGGCTCCCATGTTGTTTACTGCTTCACTGTGAACTATTAACTCAAAGCCCACTGACACTAAACTCAAACTTTCTTCCACACATTCAATTTTCATAAATTATAGTCCAAATAAGCATATCATCAGTCATTTAGAGCCCACCTTCTTTGCATACTTCATAAACCACACCCAATAACTGCTCAGCACACATATAACAAACCCTAGTGCTATAAGCAATTAATCTGTTATTCCCTTCCTAGGTGTCTGACCCACAGTGCAGCTGAGCAATATCACCTAGACACACCAGCCTGCTCTCTGATTCCCTTGTGCCCCAGAAGGTCTTATGCCCTCTGCCCCTTCTAGTGATAGCCCCTTACTGCTATCTCTGGAAGACCTTCTCCTGCACGGGACTGCCCCTCCCATGCAGCCAGGCCAAGCCTTTCCCAAGTAACGCTTGTTGTGTGCTCATGGTTGTTTTTCCCTTGATAAATCTGAAATCCTCAAGCTCACTAGAACACTCCAAACCTTAATGGCTAAAAACACTCACAACATTTATTTAGGTAGTTTGCAATTCAGACTATGGTAGGGGCAGTTTGATTCTGCTCTACACAGGCACCAGCTTGGGAGGCTCAACCAGAGGTTCCATGCCAAGGTGGCTTCCTCACTCACATACCTGGCACCCTGATGCTCCTTCACCACCCTTCCTCATCCTGTCATGGAATATCTCATCTCTCAGGGCTTTGCCAGGTAAGTGGTACTTCTTTATCACATGGCAGCTTTGGGATTGTGAGTCTTGTTAAGGGGTGGGGGCCTCTCTAAAACAAGCATTCTAAGAAGTCCAGGAAGAAGCTGGAAGTCTTACTAGCTTCAGAATCCCAGAATGACATTTCCACAGCATTCTGTTGATCAGGCAAGTCGTGAAGAACAGCCCTGATCAACGGAAAGGGATTGGAACCCATCTGTCAGTGAAAGAAGTAGCAAAGACTTTGCAGCCATCTTTAATCTAGCATATTGATTATTTATTTATAAAATGTACACTGAGTAATACAAACAGGAATCACTTACTGACGAATTCAGGGGTCAGCCAACTATAGCCTGTGGGCCAAATCTAGCCCATAGCCTGTTTCTGTAAATTAAATTTGAATGGAACACAGTCCTGTCCATTTGTTTACATATTGTCTATGGCTGTTTTTGTGCTACAGCCACAGAGCTGAACAGTTACAATCAAGACATTACGACCTGCACAGTCTAAAATATTTACTATCTGGTCCTTCACAGGATAAGTTTGCTAACTTTCATTCTAACATGTTAGTTAATCCTTGATTTGAATTGTGTTTTAAAGTATATTTGAATTGCCTTTACAAGAATACTTCTTAACTATAGAACCCCCTTAGAAAAATCAGTTTACAAACTTGCAGCTTACACACTGCCATACATGCACAACAGAGCAAGTCTATGGGGCAGTAGTGAGTCTATTCTGCCTGCCACCAACAGATGGCGTCCGCAGTTGTGCCATACACTTTATTTTTGACTACTGGTCTTGGGAGATTGCTGTGTGTTTGCTGAATGCGTGCTTAGTTTCAAAGTTTTCAAACAGTAATTACTCTATCTAGACCAATAAGAACAAAAAGAAAATGAAAGTGTTAAGAAGTGTTAACAGAAGGCAGAGTATGATGATGACAAAAAGTAAACACAATTTTAAGTAGTGAAAGTGATATGAAAATACACTTATTTGTATGTAGGTTAAATCATTAGCTGGATAGATTCCAGGGAACTAATAAGAAATCACCTAACAAGTGAACTGAGGCTAAAGGAACATTCTCAGAGCCTTCTACCCCTTAGATCAGTATTTTTCAACCTTTTTAATCTCATAGCACCCATTGATCAAAAATAAAAAAATTATGTTGAACAACAACAACAACAAAAAAGAGTAAAAAGAAAAAGATTATAACTTACTATGCTTTGAACTTCTTTGGAAATAATTTAATTAACAGTCTTTAAAAAAATTCATGGCACACCTAAGATCCTCTCACAGCATACCAGTTGAAAATCACTGCCTTAGATCCTAATGTTTATTCAAGAGATGATTTTCTAGGGCTTGAGGATTTGAAGGCCAAGTAAATACAGTAAAAGATGGTCTTGCAACTGGTAGTGAAAAATACACCTATTTCCATAGAGTTCCAGGCTGCACTCAAATCTGCACAGTATCCAAGTGAGGAGAGCACAAATACAAAAAAAGCAATTCCCTACATTTGTCAAAATCAAGAGGGTAGAATGTTTCTCACTTTAGGAAAGACAAAATTGGCCCCCTTTTGGCCTTTTTTTTTTTTTTTTTTTAAAGAAAAGGATGTTTGGTAGTGAAAATCTTCCCATGAACTAAGGAGCCTTTCAGGATCAATTGGATCTTAAATATTTTTAAAATGTATTTTCGGAACATGAAGTCTTGTAGTTAAAAGAAACAAGGAAACAAACAGACAAGAAAATCAGCACCCACACTCAAATGTGTGAAATATCACATTTTAACACAGTGACTTCCACCAACACATTAACTTTCATTGTGAACCTCGCGGAAAACTTTTGATGTACTTTGTGATTCATTGCGATTGAAAGCTCAGCTATTAAAAAACCTTCTAATCTCACCACCTACTTGTTTTTACAAATCAAGATTCTTCCCAGATCTAGGTAATTAGAAGGAGATACAGAAATATATTGAAAACAGAAGAGGTTCCATGTCAACCATAACACTCAATTATCTTTCTTTTCATGGGCATCAGAACAGCTTCATGGTTTTATTGATGGACTTTAATAAAATACTACCTTCATCTGTTGTATACATGGGGATTCCACATAAGGTTTTCTTTGGGGAAAAATGTTCTACTATTTAAAAGCTTCAAAATCATGACTATAAATAAGAGAAACCATTGAAGATTTTTGAGCAGGAAAGTTACATAATGAGAGTGGTGTTTTAGGAACATATTAATCTGGTTGTATGTCAGATGGATTACCCAGAGACCAGTTAAAATGATACTGAGAACAGCATCCTGTAAAAATAACCATTATAATCCAATAGAAAATGGAACTAAGACCCATTACTTCTGTTGGAAATCATGAGAGGCATAAAATAAAGTGATTAAAAAAATTATGTTTATATACCATATGGGTATATGGAAAAGCCTTTTCACCTTTAACCTCTATGATTTCCTCTACTTAGTGTTCAAAGAAAAAAATGCAAAAAAGGAAAGCATAATATTACAGAGAGTGTTCAGAGAGACTCCTAATATAGGAAAAAGCACCTAACAAAGTATCATTACTTCATTCAAAATGCCTCTGGGTGGTTTAATTGCACTGACTAAACATGAGAATTGTTTCAACTTAACTTTGGATAATGAAAGTTGCCTCTAGCTCCATTTTTAACCTCGAAGTAAATTATTTTTCAAAGATAACAAATGTTTTTTGTGGAAAAATTACAGAAATTACTTAAAATGCTACTACCTAAATAGGGTGGCTTAGAAGACTATATGCTTGTAATGTATAGTCTTTCTAACATTATTCTATACAAATGTCTGCCAATCAAATTTCACATAAAATAGGATTATATTGTATATTCAGCTAGATATTTCAGTACTGTATCTTTTATATATTATTAGTTACATATTTAACAGCCAGGGAATAATTATTTAATAAACATCAATGGCCATCAATCTAATATATAATTTTAAGCAGACTATCTTAAAATTTAAATTTAATTCAATATACATGATCTCCAAAATAAAATGTATTGCATTTGTACCCAATCATAGGTGTTTAAGGCAAAGTGTTTGCAAACAGTAGTCCCTTTCTAAATTCAACATTGGGTTGACTCCATTATAACCATAATTTAGTATCACCTGGGGTCTATCTGAACATCTCACCATATTGGACCTGAAATAGACTCTAGGGTACAAATATTTTATTCCCTCCAGATCATTTAGTCCAATATTTCCAATTGATGGTATCAGGAAGGCACACTTTGCTGCCTTAAATTAGTGTTTTCTCCCATACTCTGCCTCCTCAGCAACAGTCAGTAAAATTTTCTCTGCTTTCACATTATTCTGCTTCCTTGACACTCTTATCACATGAAGATACTGAACTCTTAGTGATTCAGTGACCCAGTCAAAGCACATGATCAGTTACAGACGGATCCAGGCCTTGACTTTTTGCTCCTGCATTTCTCCCTGGCTTGTATAAGGGGGCGCTTGCCACCAAACCTATTGCCTTATATGAAAGGGTCTGCAATGCCAATCCTGGATGCCCTCATTAACAATTTTGTGTCACGAGACCTGGGGACAGTGTATGGCACAGACACAGATTGCATTAAAAACTATAACACAACAACAAAACTTCTGTTACATTACTCAAAATTACTTGGTATTTTTGTGAATTAAAGTCAGATTTATTAGCCTATCCCATTTTCTCACGTCTTAGATTGGCAACAATTAAAAAGTTGAACAAAATTCTGCTTCTGAGGCCATAGATACTCTCATATATTGCTAGTGGGAGAACACAATGATACAACCCCCAAGAAGGACATCTTGGCAATATTTTTATTAGTTATAAAAGTATTTACCCTTTGACCCAGCAATCTCACTTCTGGGAAGGCCTCTTACTGACACATTTGCACACATCAAAATGATTTATGCCTAAGGTTATTTGCTATAGCATTGTTTGTAAAAGCAAAAGATTGTAAACAACCCAAGTTATCTATCAGCAGAGAAGTGTTAATTTAATTATGGTGCACGTACACAATGGAATATGAGGTAGCTATAAAAACTAGTGAGGAAGCATGAGATGTCATGATAAGGAAAGATTTCCAGGCAATATTTTTGGAGGTAAAACTCATGGTGCAGAATAACGCATATGGTAAACCTCACTTTATATAAGAAATGAGGAAGTATGGGCAATTAAGGGAATTGGTTAACTCTGGCAGGAGGGAGAACAGAGTGAGAGAGAATAGATAAGTTAGGAGGGAGTCTTTTCAGTGTACACTTTGTTAACCTTTTAAAAATGTCACTAACAATCATTTGAATGTGTTACCTATAAAATAAAACTAAAGAAATTTTTAGAAGACATTTTAGTTTCATTGTTGTAGTTAGATGACAGATCAGGAAAAGAGTGGTCCAAATCCTTCTAGTTTAATCATTTTGAATGAGAACATTGAGATATCTTCTTAGATAATCTCTCTTGTTATAAAAGGTTAAGAAATACATAATATCAATGCACTGAGGATTGCTCTTGATAATCATTTAGGATGTTATGGCATTAAGATATCTAAGAATATCCTAAGCAATACCAGCTTTTTTGACTTTTCTCACTTTTCTGACCCTGCCTTTTCTGACAAGAGTGATATAGGTCATCACAATCCCCCAATTCCAAATATATCTATTGTTATGGATGAAAAGGAAATGGTAAAACTATTTATACTTTGATGTAGATAATCACTTTTTTAAATAAATACCACAAAGTACAGCAGAAAAAATGTAACATGATTAAGCTGAGATGAAAAGAATTGTCAAATAAAAAAAATTTTTAGAAGTGTATGCCTATAAGTGCACCTGAGTAGTGATTTGATTAGAATAGAAGGTCCAATTCAATAAAAAAGACGTAATTTCTTAACTTGATAGGTGAAAACACCCTTTTTGAACCTTGGGTTAAAACAGACAGGGTCAGAGTTCAGAAGAAAAGTGACACAGACCAGACTTTCTCTCCTTATCATTGTGTACCCATTTACTGAGGGGCCGTAGTCACCTATGTGGGCTCTGCTCAGGATTACCAACCAGGACCCACTGTACTCATGACTTTGTTTTGTTCTGTTCTAGTTTTAATGTGGAAAAGTATACATTTAATAGGCTCATATGGGCTATACAGTCTTGCACAACTTAACGCTATATCTAAAAACAGCCCTTGGATTATGTGTATGAATGTTAACCAGCAACAATTTGGGTTGCTTTGGTCAGAGGATGCTGTTCCACAGTGTAACACAGGCAGTAAAACGGAATCAGCAATTTCTGCCAAAGAAACACTTTCCAGGAATATTTTGTTTTGTTTTGTTTTTTTGAGACAAGAGTCTCACTTTATCATCCTTGGTAGAGTGCTGCTGTGTCATAGTTCACAGCAACCTCAGACTCCTGAGCTCAAGCTATTCTCTTGCCTCAGCGTCCCAAATAGCTGGAACTACAGATGCCTGTGACAGCACCCAGCTATTTTTAGGCATGAGGTATCACTCTGGCTTAGGGTAGTCTCGAACTGTGAGCTTAGGCAATCCACCCGCCTTGGCCTCCCAAGTTCTGGGATACAGGTGTGAGCCACTGCACCAACATTCCTAGCCAATATTCTACCTGGAGTCTGTCTTCTTCCCCAGGCAGGGGGAAGGAACAAAATTCAACCAGGCTTATAAAACCCTTCCTATCACTACAACAGAATAGATACAGTACAAAGAAAAACCAAAGGGAAGTCATCCCTGAGCATAGGTAACTTGACTTGGCTGTCCCAGAGTGGCTATCCTTCGGGTTTTAGCAGAGTTAGCAGTAGCATCCTTGTGGGCATGTGACTGTTAGTGTATCTGTGGCAACTGAGGGAGTCAAGACTCAGGTGTGTCCCACTCCCCTTACTTACCGCACCTATTGCTCTAGGTGGCCTCATTTTCTGAGCATTAACTACAATGAGTGGGAACTTTAAGCACTCGTAGATTAAGAGATTAAGAATTATCTTCATAACAATAAATAGCCATCCAATACAGGCTAGTGCCTTACATAACACTTTCTGACAGCACAGAGGAGCTGACAGAGCAGAAAGATGTAGCTTGGTATGAAGCACAGAAAGTTGGTGGATGCTGAAAGACCAGAAGCTGCATTAGGTGAATCTCAGGTGAGGTAGAGCTGCCCAGGCACCCCATTCTTCTCACAGGTTGGTGTTCTTTGAATTCGATGAAGCCACTACGCCTTAGTGAGAGACAAAAGTACTGGAAAAACAAGCACAGACCTTTGCATTGAAATAAACTAATATGCACTGACAGTTCAACCAGGGAGGCATCATTTGAGGTGGTAATGGTGGAGTTTCACCTCGTTTACCAGTCAGGGTCCTGGCAGGTAGCATATGGCACAATCAAATTGAGTAATTTTAAAGAATTTAATAAAGGGACTGTATGCAAAGATGTGCAAAAGATTTAGGAAGAATAAGTGAGGGAACAACGTGCTGCAACTTATAGCAGCAGAGAGCTTTCAATATCTCTAGGTCTAAAGGGACCAGGGTGGAGCATACACTCTGAGTATGAGAATGAGCTTCCTGACAGGCGCTAAAAAATGTGGGGGAAAAGGCATTCAGTTTGACACAACCTGGCAACTAGTAGTGGGGCATAAATACCCTGAGTGTGCTTTCCTTTTACCTTCCAATTTCCTGTTGCTATTTTCTTCCAGCTAATCCCCACTGACAGCCACTGGCAAAGTCTGAATGGTTTAGCTTCCTGGGGCACAAAACATGGTGGAGCAGAGTAGAGGATGGATCTTGAAGGGCAGGTGAAAAACATCCAGTGTATTTGAAATAGTTCTAATAAAGAGACTTTTAATGAGAGACCACTTACAGAGGTTTGGGCAGGATTTAGAGACTTCAGAGAGATATTAGCGTACCCAGGAACCAGCCACATCAGGAATTACTGTCCCTAGAACTGAAGGGACAAGAGGGAGAAATAATGTCACTGGAACTCTATGGAAATTGCAGTTGTATAGGGGGAGGAACAAAATACTATCATTTTAGGGAAATTTAGTTCCTCTTAGAGCTGTGGCCCCAAAGCAACCAGGAAAGAGGGAAGGAATCCTATAGTCTCTCCTGTTCTCTGATCCCTTGACAGTGCCCCCAATCCAACCAGAAACCAACCAGGAAGGGCCCAGGGTTTTGATGTCTATGAGGTCAGTCTCCTAAGACAAAGAACTATGCAAGGAAGGGTGGACAATCCATCTGAGGGACGATAACTAGCACAGCAACCCAGCAATACAAATTATTCCCTCTGTTGTATTAGCTATCTCTTTTTTCTCTTTGGGGATTATTCATTCATTTGTAGTAAACAAATATTCACTAAGTATCTATTATGTGCCAGCCACTCTTCTTCGCTCTAGTGATAGAATATGAGAAAGACAGACAAGGTCTTAGATTTCAGAAAGTTTATGATACAGTTGGAGAGAGAAAGAAAATGAACCAATACTATATTATGTATAGATGCAAGATCACTTTAGATGGTGATAAGTGTTATGAAGGCTGTAGAACAAGATAACACAATTGAGAGTGAGGCAGGGATATGAGGGACACATCTCTAAAGAAGGGTCATTTGAGATGACACTAGGTGAGAAGCATAGAGCCAGCCATGCAAGAGTCCAATGGGGCAAAGCATTCCAGGCAGAACAAAGGGACATATTCAAGGACCAAAGTAAAGGATACTCCAGCTGGAACACAAAAGTAGAAGAGAAGGTTGGTGCAGGGACCAGACCAAGGAATGCCTTGTTGGCCATGGTAGATAAATGCAAAGAAAAGCCATTAGGAGGCTAGTTGCAGTACAGAGACACTCTCTGGTATGTATTCTAAAAGGATCACTCTGATGTGTGAAGAATGGATCTGGATTGGTGTGGGGAGCTTTGTGTACTTTTAACTTAATTAAGATAGAACTACATTTCTCAGAATTATCTTCCAGTATGGTTCTGACCTTCTCCTAGCTGAGGGCATGTGCAGCTCCATGGTGAAGGGGCTAGCTTCTCTTGCACTGAGGTGAGAGGTGAAGAGAATCAGAATCAGTTCTGGTTTGCCTTTGCACTCATCCACATCCACTTTTCTTTCCTGACTGCTGGTCTAGCTGACCTAAAACTAATTTTGGCTTAATACTAGATACAGAGGTAATGGCCTGCATTGACTGCTTCATCAGCTTCTGCAATCACATCCCATGTAATCCCTACCATAAAACCCATATTCAATATCACTCTTCATAGTTCTATTTCTTCCATAAAACCCCAAACTATAAACCCTATATGCCTTTTTAGAAGTCCAAGGATAAGCTAGGATCATGCAACATATTCAGTTTTCACATATTTTTCTTCTCCTCAATCTAGAGCAGTTCTCCAGTCCCCGGCCTTTTACTTTATCTTTTATGACATTGGCATATTTTCAAGAACTGAACCAATTGTTTTGTAAATCTTCTATTTAGATATATTATTTCTTTCTAGTGATACAATTTTGGTTAAGATTTTGAAAGAAGTACTATGTGATGTAGAAAACAAATACCCTGAGTGTATGTTGTCTCTAAGAAGTACATCTAACTCATTAGGACATACACAACTTAAGATAAAGGTAGGGAAAAATAATCCATATAAACAGAAACCAAAAACATGCAGGTACAGCCATTCTTATCTCAGATGAAATAGACCTTAAATCAACAGTGGTTCAAAAAAAGACAAAGATGTAATATCATAATGGTAATGGGAACAGTTAAACAAGAAGACATAACAATCCCACCTAACATAGGAGCTCCCAGATCCATAAAGCAGATTCTACTAGAGCTCAGCAAAGAAATAAATAGCAGCATCATAATTGCCAGGGACTTCTACACCCCACTGGCAGAACTGGACAGATTATCAACTCAGAAAATTAAAAAAGAAATACTAGAATTAAATGAAACTTTAGAACAAATAGAACTAACAGACACTTACAGAACATTTTACCCCAAATTACTGAATATATATTCTTATCAGTGCATAGGACATGTTCCAAGATTGACCATATCTTAGGCAACAAAACAAGTCTCAACAAATCCAAAGAAATCAAAATCATATCATGTACATTCTCAGACCACAGTGAAATAAAACTAGAAATCAATTCCACGAGAAACACCAAATCAATACAAAGTCATGAAAATTAAACAACTTGCTGCTGAACTATCCTTGGGTTAATAATGAAATTAAAATGGAAATCAAAAGATTCCTTGAACTGAATGACAAATGAAACACAAGTTTTCAGGAGGTGCCTTTTGCTCAGTGGGTAAGGCGCTGGCCCCGTATACTGAGGGTTCAAACCTGGCCCAAGAAAAACTGCAACAAAAAAATAGTTGGACGTTGTGGCAGGCACCTGTAGTCCCAGCTACTCGGGAGACTGAGGCAAGAGAATCGCCTAAGCCCAGGAGTTGGAGGTTGCTGTGAGCTGTGTGACGCCATGGCACTCTACCAAGGGCAATAAAGTGAGATTCTATTTCTACAAAAAGAAAAAAAAAACCCACAAGTTTTCAAAATGTATATGATGCAGTAAAAGCAGTCTTAAGAGGAAAATTCATAGACTTAAAAATAAAGATTGCAAATTAATAACCTAAAATCATATCTCAGGGACCTAGAGAAAGAAGAGTAAGTCAAATTCAAAATCAGAAAAAGGAGAGGTGGAGCAAGATGGCAGCCGAGTAACAGCTTCCCCGCAACTGGGCACAGTGAGTCTAGGGAGATAAGACTGCAGGCATCTCTGGCTGGTGGGATCTGCCTATAATCATCCCATTGAGGATACAGGAGTCAGCAAGGGACTTCTGGATCCCAAGAGGACAAAAACAGTGGAAAACTGGCAAGTGGTTGTGCGTGTTTGATTGACCTAATCCCATCGGCAGCTGTAAGTACAAGCAGCAGTGAGACTACAAACCGGAAACGCCTTACCTGTGAATTCTTTAGGTGTTTTTGGACCTGGCACTCAGCTGAACTGCCTTGGGGAGAGTATGAGCAAGAGTGTGGAGAACTTTGGGCATTTTCTAAGGCCCCAGACTGAGCCGCTGAACCACTGAGCCAGATGGAGCCAATGGTGTGCAGCTGTGGGCCACAGGGAGCCGGTGTGAGAGAACTGCCCCAACAAGCTCCGCCCTCAGGGTCGCAGAGAAAGGATTAGGCAGGAGCTGGTAACCTAGTGACTGAGCAGCCTAAAGGCGGGTACTGAGCTGCCTTACAGCATTAACCCTCAGGGGCAGAGTGAGACTGGTTTTGGCACACTGGAGCCTTGGGCTGTTGCCCTGGGTAGAGTGCCATGGCATCACAGCTCATAGCAACCTCAAACTCCTGGGCCTGGTGCCGCCCGGACCTCCACAAGAGCTGCGCCACGACACTCGAACCGCAACTCGCGCCTGCCAGTCCTCCACATGCCCTCACCAGGTCATCCCCCCGTACCCTCTCTGCTCCCACACTGGCCCAGTTATCAGGCCAGGGACTCTGGTAGACGTGTGCCTTCAGGAGATCTCCCTGCCTCTGTGCAGAGCCCTTCTCCTGGCCAGAGACTGCTGGAGACTTGGGCCCTCTGTACCAAAAACACTGGGCACAAGGCACTCCCAGAACAATGCGCACCACCTCCTTCCCTGTTGCTGGATCCGGGTGTGTCACACTTCAGAGCTGTTTCCATAACCGGAACTCCCTGGTTGGGGCAGCCCCAGAAGAACTACACAGGGTCACTCCCTACAAAGATCGAGCAACAATAGAGTGATCCTGCTGGGGTCTAATCTTGGAGAGACACCTCCCCAACCCTGAGGACAGCCAGAGGCAATAATGAAAAACAATCATGAGGCAAAATAAACAGAAAAACTCTGGCAATATGAATAATCAGAGTAGATCAACTCCCCCAAGGATCTATGGGGCAGACACAGCACAAGATCCCATGCACAAACAAATAGTTGAGATGTCAGAAATCAAATTCAGAATCTGGATAGCAAATAAGATTGAATTAGAATTCCAAGCAGTAACCCAAAAGATATCTCAAGAATTCAACAATTTCAAAGACCAAATGACCAAAGATTTTGACACATTGAGAAAAGAAGTTGCAGCCCTCAAAGATCTGAGAAACATGGTAGAATACCTCAGGAACAGAATGCAGCAAGCAGAAGAAAGGATTTCTGACATTGAAGACAAAGCTTTCAAACGCTCCCAAACTCTCAAAGAGGAAGAGAAATGGAGGGCAAAAACAGATCACTCTCTCAGAGAGCTCTGGGATAATTTGAAGAAAACCAATATTCATCTTATAGGGATCTCCGAAAGCAACAAAGTGCCTTCACAAGGAACAGAGTCTCTTCTCCATGAGATTATGAAGAAGAACTTACCAGACATGCCAAGAGATGCTGAAATTCAGACAGCAGACAGTTTCAGAATTCCAGCCCAACTCAACCCAAATAAGACATAACCCAGACACATCATAATCAATGTCACTAAAGTTAATAAGAAGGAGAAAACTCTGAAAGCAACCAGACAAAAGAAAACCATAACCTACAAGGGCAAGAATATTAGAATAACTGCAGATCTCTCTCCTAAAACCTTCAAGCTAGAAGAGGATAGTCATCGACTTTTAATCTCCTAAACCAAAATAACTTTCAACCCAGGATCCTGTACCCAGATAAACTGAGCTTCATTTATGGCAGAGAAATTAAATACTTCAATAACATTCACATGTTGAAGAAATTTGCCATAACTAAACCAGCTCTACAGGATATTCTCAGACCTATCCTTCATAAAGACCAGCATAATCCTCCACCACAAAAGTAAAACCACTAAGAAAACATTGATCAAATTCCAACTTCCACAGTCACAAAAGGATTAAAAATGTCCACCAGACTCTCAAAAGGCTTATCAATACTCTCAATTAATGTGAAAGGTTTAAATGAGGCACAGGTTGGCTGACTGGATACAAAAACTCAAGCCACATATACAAGAATTGTATCTTACGTTAAAAGACAAATATAGACTCAAGGTGAGGGGATGGTCATCTATATTCCAGGCAAATGGAAAGCAGAAAAAAGCAGGCATTGCAATCATATTGCATATGCAATAGGCTTTAAACCAACTGAAATAAGGAAGGATAAGGATGGATGCTTCATATTTGTTAAAGTTAATACTCAATATGATAAGATTTCAATTATTAATATTTATGCACCCAACCAGAACGCACTTTAATTTATAAGAGAAACTCTAACAGACATGAGCAACTTGATTTCCTCCAGTTCCATAGTAGTTGAAGATTTTAACACCCCTTTAGCAGTGCTGGATAGATCCTCCACAAAGAAGCTAAGCAACGAAATTTTAGATTTAAACTTAACCATTCAACATCTGGACATAATAGACACCTACAGAACATTTCATCCCAACAAAACTGAATACACATTCTTCTCATCAGTCCACGGAACATACTCCAAAATGACCACATCCTAGGCCACAAATCTAACATCAGCAAATTTTAAAAAATAGAAATCATTTCTTGCATCTTAAACCATCATGGAACAAAAGTTGAACTCAATAACAACAGAACCTGCATACACATACAAAAACT
Source organism: Loris lydekkerianus (assembly GCA_963574355.1). Classification (NCBI taxonomy): domain Eukaryota; kingdom Metazoa; phylum Chordata; class Mammalia; order Primates; family Lorisidae; genus Loris; species Loris lydekkerianus. The sequence continues at coordinate 648 of CAUYPK010057142.1, read as the reverse complement.
TGGATGCTAAACAACCTTATTCTGAAAGATAGATGGGTTATAAATAAGATTAAGAAGGAAATCACCAAATTTATGGAACAAAACAACAATCAAGACATGAATTACCACAACCTCTGGGATACTGCAAAGGCAGTCCTAAGAGGGAAATTCATAGTACTGCAAGCCTTCCTCCAGAAAACGGAAAGAGAGGAAGTTAGTAACTTAATGGAATATCTCAAGCAACTGGAGAAAGAAGAACAGTCCAACCTCAAACCCAGCAGAAGAAAAGAAATAATCAAAATCAAAGCAGAATTAAATGAAATTGAAAACAAAAGAATTCTACAACAGATCAATAAATCCAAAAGTTGGTTTTTTGAAAAGATCAATAAAATAGATAAACCTTTGGACAACCTAATCTGGAAAAAAAGAGTAAAATCTCTAATTTCATCAATCAGAAATGGCAACGATGAAATAACAACAGACCCCTCAGAAATTCAAAAAATCCTTAACGAATACTACAAGCAACTCTACTCTCACAAATATGAAAATCTGAAAGAAATCAACCAATACCTGGAAGTATGCCACCTACAAAGACTTAGCCAGAACGAAGTGGAAATGTTGAACAGGCCTATATCAAGTTCTGAAATAGCATCAACTATACAAAATCTC